>CAUYTI010152960.1:0-12184 GCA_963575145.1 Galago senegalensis
AAATTAAATATTTTTTACCAGAATTTAAATCAGAGATTTCCAATTGAGCTAATCTAAATCACCCAGGGAACATTTTCAAAAAGAATCATCCCAGGTCCTACTACCAGAAATTAAGGTTTAGTAGTCTTTTTTTTTTTTTTGAGACAGAGCCTCAAGCTGTCCCCCTGGGTAGAGTGCCGTGGCATTAAGGCTCACAGCAACCTCCAACTCCTGGGCTCAAGCGAGTCTCCTGCCTCTGCCTCCCAAGTAGCTGGGACCACAGGCGCCCGCCACAACGCCCGGCTATTTTTTGGTTGCAGCCGTCATTGTTGTTTGGCGGGCCCAGGCTGGGGATTTGAACCCGCCACCTTAGGTGTACGTGGCTGGCGCCTTAGCCGGTTGAGCTATAGGCGCCGAGCCAAGGTTTAGTAGTCTTAATGGCTGATGGGATACTTACGGAGAAGCTCACAGCTAAGCATAACAATGGGCTTATTTTCTTTTTTTTGAGACAGAGTCTCAAGCTGTCACCCTGGGTAGAGTGCTGTGGCATCACAGCTCACAGTAACCTCCAACTCTTGGGCTTAAGTGATTCTCTTGCCTCAGCCTTCCAAGTAGCTGGGACTACAGGCGTCCACCACAACGGCCGGCTGTTTTTTTTGTTGTTGTTGCAGTTGTCATTGTTGTTTAGCTGGCCTCAGCTGGGCTTGAACCCGCTAGCCTCAGTACATGTGACTGGTGCTATAACCACTGTGCTATGGGCATCAAGCCAACAATGGGCTTGTTAAGCTCTTTATCTAACTAGTAATTTGCCATCTTTCAAGGCCCAAATCAAACTTCCAAATTCCTCTGAAACATTCCCTAACCCTATCCATGAACAGATGTTTCTCAGTCTACCTATTCCCAGAGCTGAGATCTTTGAAAGCAAGAACTTCCAACAGCTTCATTTTTGTCACATTAGGAGCTAACAGACTACTTTAGAATCTGGCAAAGCACATAAGCATCTGCTGAACTAAATCACATTTCATCAACTATTACAAGTATTGAATACAAAAGAAATACATTACTACATAACATACAGAAACAATGAATGGTAACGCTATTCAATGGAAATCCTTTATATGTAGATACTTAAGTTGAAAAAAGTAGTGCTATATGTTTATTTTATTTTTTGCAATTTTTTTTTTTTTTTTTGGCTGGGGCCAGGTTTGAACCTGCCACCTCCGGTATACGGGACTGGCGCCCTACTCCTTTGAGCCACAGGAGCCACCTGATTTTTATTTTTTTGAGACAGAGCCTCAAGCTGTCCCCCTGGGTAGAGTGCCATGGCATCACGCTCACAGCAACCTCCAACTCCTGAGCTCAAGTGAGTCTCCTGCCTCAGCCTCCCAAGTAGCTGGGACTACAGGTGCCCACCACAACGCCCAGCTAATTTTTTTTTTTTTTGGTTGCAGCCGCAGTTGTTTGGCGGGCCTGGGCTGGATTTAAACCCACCACCTTAGGTGTACGTGGCTGGCACCTTAGCCACTTGAGCCGCAGGTGCCGAGCCTTAATTTACTTTTTTTAGAGACAGAGTTTCACTTTGTCACCCTCAGTAGAGTGCCATGGCTCACAGCTCACAGCAACCTCCAGCTCTTGGGCTTAGGTGATTCTCTTGCCTAGGCCTCCCATGTAGCCAGGACTACAGGTGCCTGCCACAACACCCGGCTATTTTTTTTTTTTGCAAGTTGGCTAGAACCAGGTTTGAACCCACCACCCTCGGTATATGAGGCTGGCACCCTACTCACTGAGCCACAGGCACTGCCCCTTTATTTTTAAATCTCAAGAACTTTTACCTTATACAGACAGAAAGGTACGGACAATATGTTTCTTGCAAATACTCCCTTTCTTTCTTTATTTTATTTATTTGCAGTTTTTGGCCAGAGCTGGGTTTGAACCTGCCACCTCTGGCATATGGGGCCAGCGCCCTACTCCTTTAAGCCACAGGTGCCGCCCCCTTTTCTTCTTTTTTTGAGACAAGAGTCTCACTGTTGCTCAGGCTAGAGTGCTATGGCATCAACCTAGCTCACAGAAACTTCAAACTCTTAGGTTCAAGAAATCTTCCTGCCTCAGCCTCCTGAGTAGCTGGGACTATAGGTGCCTCGCATAACACCCAGTTAATTTTTCTATCTTTAGCAGAGATGAAGTCTCCCTCTTGCTCAGTTTGGTCTCAAACTCCTGAGCTCAAGGGATCCTCCCACCTTGGCCTCCTAGAGTACTAGGGCTAAAGGTGTGAGCCTTTGTGCCCAGACTAAACCCGTCTTTTTCTTTTTTTTTTTTTTGCAGTTTTTGGCTGGGGCTGGGTCTGAATCCACCACCTCCAGTATATGGGGCCAGCGCCCCACTCCTTGAGCCACAGGCGCCACTCAAAACAGGTCTTTTTTTTTAATTTTTTTTAATTTTTTTTGAGACAGAGCCTCAACCTATCCCCCTGGGTAGAGTGCTCTGGCATCATGCTCACAGTAACCTCCAACTCCTGAGCTCAAGTGAGTCTCCTGCCTCAGCCTCCCAAGTAGCTGGGACCACAGGCACCCACCACAACGCCTGGCTATTTTATGGTTGCAGCCATCATTGCTGTTTCGCGGGGCGGGCTGGGGATTCAAACCCGCCACCTTAGGTGTATGTGGCTGGCGCCTTAGCTGCTTGAGCCACAGGTGCCGAGCCAGGTCTTTTTTTAATAAAGGGGCAAGAACAGGAAAAAACAGGGCTATTTTTTTTTTTTTTTTTCAGTTTTTGGCTGGGGCTGGGTTTGAACCCACCACCTCCGGCATATGGGGCCGGTGCCCTACTCCTTTGAGCCATAGGCGCCACCCAACAGGGCAGAAGTAAAAGAAAAAACATGAGACCAGGATGTTTTCTTACTGCCTACCAAGTCTCTTATCAAACATTGTCAAGTTTAAATATACACTCTTTTTGAACAACTTTAATGACAAAATTGTCCCCAATGTAATCTACACTATTTACCTATAGATTTCAATTGTCTCCATTCTAATCTTTTAAATTTTGTAAAAATAGTTATCTCATATGTGAAAAGATGCTCAATGAACATCGTTAATCATTTGGGAAATGCAAATCAAAACTACAACAAACACTTAAGCCTAAGAGTTTGAGGTTGTTGTGAGCTATGATGCTACAGCACTTTACCAAGGGCGACAGCTTGAGGCAAACAAACAAACAAACAAACAAAACTACAACAAAACATCATTTCATACGAAGGGTAATTTTTTTTTTTTTTGAGACAAGAGTCTCACTACGTCACCCTCAGTAGAGTGCTGTGGCATCACAGCTCACAGTAACCTCCAACTCTTGGGCTTAAGCAATTCTCTTGCCTCAGCCTCTCGAGTAGCTGGGACTACAGGAGGTGCCTGCCACAATGTCTATTTTTTGGTTATAATAATTGTCATTGTTGTTTGGCAGGCCCAGGCTGGATTCAAACCTGCCAGGTCCGGTGTATGTGTGGCTGGCACCCAGCCACTGAGCTACAGGGACCAAGCCACTAAATTGTTTTTAAAAACGTGTATGTGTATATATATTGTATGTATGTATATATATATATATTTTTTTTTTTAATTATTATTTATTTTTTTGAGACAGAGCCTCAAGCTATCCCCTGGGCAGAGTGTCGTGGCACCACAGCTCACAGCAACCTCCAACTCCTGGGCTCAAGAGAGTCTCCTGCCTCAGCCTCCCAAGTAGCTGGGACCACAGGCACCCGCCACAACGCCTGGCTATTTTTTTTTGGTTGCAGCTGTCGTTGTTTGGCAGCCTGGGCTGGGGATACGAACCCGCCAGTTTAGGTGTATGTGGCTGGCGCCTTAGCCACTTGAGCCCCAGGCACCTGGCTATTTTTTTTTTTTTTTTTTTTGCAGTTGTCATTATTATTTTAGCTCGACCAGCATGGGTTTGAACCCACCAGCTTTGGTGTATGTGACCAGTGTCCTATGGGCACCGCCATAAAAATTTTCTTTTTTTCTTTTTTGGGACAGAGCTTCAAGCTGTCACCCTGGGTAGAGTGCTGTGGCATCACAGCTCATAGCAACCTCCAACTCCTGGGCTCAAGTGATTCTCCGCCTCCCAGGTAGCTAAGGTGCCTACCACAACACCTGGCTATTTTCTTTTTTGGTTGCAGCTGTCATTGTTGTTTGGTGGGCCTGGGCTGGATTCGAACCCACCTGCTAAGGTGTATGTGCTGGCACCTTAGCTGCTTGAGCCACAGGCGCTGAGTCCTAAAATTTTTTTTTTAAAGATAGACAATAACAAGTGTTGATGAGAATGTGAAGAAATTATAATCTTGCTAGTGGGAATGTAAAATAGTGCAGTCTCTTTGGAAAAGTTTGGAAATTCCTTCTAAGGTTAAAAATAGTTATCATTTGTTTTCTGTTCCTATCTGTTATATCGAAGAGAACTAAAAATACATACCCATAAAAAAATTTGTACGTGACTGTTCATAGCAGCACTGTTTAACAGACAAAAAGTGAGAAATGACCCAAATGTCCATTAATAAGAAATTAAAAAACGTGACATATTCATATAATAAATCAAATATTTGGCCACAAAAAAGGGATGAAGTACATAAAAAAGTAATGAGTACATGTTGAAACATGAATGAACCTTACAAGCATTAAACTAAGAAGCCAGTCACAAAAGGCCACATATTTTATGATTCCATTTATAGGAAGTAACATAACAGAAAAATCCAGACAGAAAGCAGATTAGTGGCTTCCAAGGGGCGAGGAAAGTGGAAAATGGAGAGCGTCTGCTAATGGGTTTCTTTTGAAGGTGACAAAAATGTTCTGGAGGCCAGGCACAGTGGCTCATGCCTATAATCCTAGCAGTTTGAGAGGTCCAGGGGTGTGGATAGGTTGAGCTCACAAGTTCAAGACCAGCCTGAGCAAAAGTGAGACCCCCGTCTCTACTAAAAATAGAAAAACTGAGGCAAGAGGATTGTTTCAGCCCTACTTGAACGTTGCTGTGAGCTATGACACCACAGCACTCTACTCAGGGCATTAACTCTGTCTCCAAAAAAAAAAAGTTCTGGAATTAGATAACAGTGATGGTTGTATAATTCTCTAAGTATACTAAAAAACAATGAAATTTATATTTTAAAGTGGTAAAGTTGATGTTATTTAAATTATATATCAATAAAACTATTAAAATATTTCATAACCGGCTCAGCGCCTGTGGCTCAAGCAGCTAAGGCGCCAGCCACATACACCTAAGGTGGCAGGTTCGAATCCAGCCTGCCTGCCCAACAACAATGATGGCTGCAACCAAAAAATAGCCTGGCGTTGTGGCAGGCACCTGTGGTCCCAGCTACTTGGGAGGCTGAGGCAGGAGACTCGCTCGAGCTCAGGAGTTGGAGGTTGCTGTGAGCTGTGATGCCAGAGCACTCTACCTAGGGGGATAGCTTGAGGCTCTGTCTCAAAAAAAAAAATTAAAATATTTCATAACCACAAATATTAATCATACTTTAAATTTTAGCCTGATTATCTCTAAATACTCACCTCATTCTTCCCATTTTTATTATTGTTACCCTGTGAAATCATTTTTTCTAGGACAGCAAGAAGATGCAAAGCTTTCTCAGCTTGGTAGGTTAATATATACAGGTCTACAAGCAAAAAACATACTGCTTGGGCAAATTTTTCTTCTGGGAGAAAAAAAAACAGGAAAAGAAAAGTCACAATCCAAAAGTGAAGCAAACATCTCAGTCCCCTTTCTCAGACCACCAACCCAAAAGGAATGTAAAGCTTTAAAGAGCAGCCTAGCCTTTAATCAAATGAACGCATATCACCCAGACCCATGAAAAGAAGCAACTCGGAATGCAAACAATCATTCTACTGATGCAGGACAAGGTGGCACCATGACCTGCCACCTTAGCCATGGACTTGTTGACACTGCAGTGGATGGACGAAGTCGCTTGATATCAGCAGTCACGTTTGGGGGAAGTCACTGGTGCCATGCTGTCTCCTCCACGTGGACTTCTGACTAGTCAATTTCATGGATGGCGCCTGCTGTCTTGTCCACTTGTACTCCTGACTGGTCAATTTCATGTCAGTTTCCAAGGCCTGAAAGCTCATTGGACAACTGGCTATAACTCAGGAGGACCCAGCCCTAAAGTTCCCCTAAACAACCTCCCTGTCACTATATAAACCCCTGAGCAGAGAACCCAAAAACAGACCTCAAAGAGGGAGCAGGAGAGCCTCTTCCCCTCCTGGGTTCTCTCTGCAAAGAGGTTTGGTTTTTCGTAGTTGTAATTTTTGTTTCTTTGAATCAATCCTGCCTTACTGCTGATCCTGTGGTCCTTGGATTCATTCTTCCAATGGCCAAGACCAAGAACATGAAATCCAGTATCACTATTAGGCATCACAAGGCCTCTCATTTCAGAGATTCTAGTGACTGAATTTTCTTTGGCAAAATACTTACTGAACGCTAGCACATATAATGAGGAATATTAGTTTAGGTGGAAGAAAATCAGAATTTCAGTATAGATTGAGTCTGGCAATCTGAAATCTGGCGTTAATAACAGCTCATACCTGTAATCTTCGCACTCTAGGGGGCCGAGGTGGGAGAATCCCTTGAGCTCAAGAATTAGAGACCAACCTGAACAAGAGTGGGATCCTGCCCCTACCCATGGTGGGCACCTGTAGTTCCAATTACTCAGAAGGTTGAGCCCAAGAGTTTGAGGTTGCTGTGAGCTATGTTGATGCCACAGCACTCTACCCAAGATAACAGAATGAGACTATGTTTCAAAAAGAAAAAAAAAAAAGGGCAAAACTCATCTCTACCAAAAATTGAAAAATTAGCTGGGCATCCCAGCTACTCAGGAGGCTGAGGCAGGAGGACTGCTTGAACCTAGGAGTTCTAGGTTGCTGTGAGCTCAGCTGATGCCATGGCTAGAAAACAGTGAGACTCTGTCTTAAACAACAACAAAAATCCAAACATTTGAAGTATCAATATGACACTCAAAGAAAATGCTCATTGGTGCATTTTGGATTTCCAATTCTTAGATAAGGGATGTTCAACCAGTGAGTACGCAAATATTCCAAAACCTCAAAAATCCTCAATCCAAAACACTTCCTGTAGCAAGCATTTTGTATGTACTTCACCACTAACTAGATGTGTGCTCTTTGTACATCATTTAACTTTTCAGATCTCAGCTGGCTGACCTGTAAAATGGGAAGAGTACATTGACTACCAAAGGACAGAGGGGATCTTTTGAGGTTATTTTTAACTCTAAAAAGTTCTATGACTCCATGGAATAGATTTTTTTTCTAGGTCACAGAAATGTAAAAAAACAACAATCTGATTACAGAAGCAAAAGAAGAAAGGTGTGGACTAGAGTTATGTCAGAAATTTGAGACTGCCATGAGGAAAATATAAACAGAAAGCCTTCAAAGAAAGGCCCAACAAAGAGAGGAAAGGTAACTTGGTGTGACATAAAACAATCTTCTTTTCCTCTCAAAAAAGAGTAGTCTCGGCACCTGTGACTCAAGTGGCTACGGTGCCAGCCACATACACCTAAGGTGGCGGGTTCGAATCCAGCCCGGCCCGCCAAAACAACAATGACGGCTACAACCAAAAAATAGCCAGGTGTTGTGGCGGCTGCCTGTGGTCCCAGCTACTTGGGAGGCTGAGGCAGGAGA
Organism: Galago senegalensis; assembly: GCA_963575145.1. Classification (NCBI taxonomy): domain Eukaryota; kingdom Metazoa; phylum Chordata; class Mammalia; order Primates; family Galagidae; genus Galago; species Galago senegalensis. The sequence goes on from CAUYTI010152960.1 coordinate 7,659, forward strand.
CTCGCTTGAGCTCAGGAGTTGGAGATTGCTGTGAGCTGTGATGCCAGGGCATTCTTACCCAGGGGGATAGCTTGAGGCTCTGTCTGAAAAATAGAAAAAAAAAAAAAAAAGAGGAGGCTGGACATGGTAGCTCACACCTGTAAATCCTAGCTCTTTGGGAAGCCCAGAGAGGGGGAATGCCTGAGCTCACAGGTTTAATTTAAGACCAGCCTGAGCAAGTGTGAAGTAAAACTAAAGTAAAAAAAAAAAAAAAAAATAGCCAGGCATTGTGGCAGACGAATCACTTGAACCCAAGAATTTGAGGTTGCTATGAGCTATGACCCTATGGCACTCTACCAAGGTGAGTGACAAAGTGGGACTCACTCTCTCAAAAAAAAAGAGGAGGAAAAGCATAAAGGAAAAATAAGGACTAAAAGACAGCTGCAATGATCAAGAATAGGAAATTTAAAAAGCCCTTAAAGAGGTCTGATGCCCGGGGCGGTGCCTGTGGCTCAAAGGAGTAGGGCGCTGGCCCCATAGGCTGGAGGTGGCAGGTTCAAACCCAGCCCCAGCCAAAAACTGCAAAAAAATAAAAACAAAAAAGAGGCTTGGTGCCCACAGTTCAGGGGTTACAGTGCAGGCCACATACACCAGGGGTGGCTTGCTCAAACCCGGCCTAGGCTTGCTAAACAACAATGACGACTACAACAAAAAAATAGCCAGGCATGGTGGTGGGTGCCTGTAGTCCCAGCTACTTGGGAGGATGAGGCAAGAGAATAGCTTAAGCCCAAGTGTTTGAGGTTGCTATGAGCTGTGATGCCACAGCACTCTACCAAGGGCAATATAATGAAACTGTCTCCAAACAATAAATAAATAAATAAAAAGCCCTTATGGAATCCATTTAAACTAAAATGAATGTGGTTAATATACAAATGTCACACATCTCCAAGGGCTTCTTATTACATCTAAGACAGCAATGTAGCTTTCCCTAAGCTATAATGCTTTATTTGTTTCATCTCTAGCTACTTCTATGTTTCTGACTATCCTCCTCACACAATGGCCTCTCTGCTATTCCTCTTACCAAACACTGCCACTTACCTCAGGTCCTTTACATATACCATTACCTCTGGCAGGAATATTTTCCTCCTAAAGAGTCCCAAGGCTCACTCCTTTCTTTAGTTGTGTCTCTTTTCAAATACCATCTCATCTGAGGCCTTGCTAGAGATCACCTTGGTTACCTTACTTAAAACTTTACTTTAGTCTGGGTGGTGACTCACATCTGTAATCCTAGCACTCTGGGAGGCCAAGAGGGGTGGATTGCTTGAGCACAGGAGTTCCAGACCAGCCTGAGCTAGAGTGAGACCCTGTCGCCTCTACTAATATTAGGAAAAACTAGCTGGGCATGGTGGTGCATGCCTGTAGTCCCAGCTATTCGGGAGGCTGAGGCAAAAGGATCTTTTAAGCCCAAGAGTCTGAGATTGCTGTGAGCTATGATAATACCATGGTACTCTACCTAGTGTGACAGAGTAAATAAAATTTTACTGGAGATATAGTGATTTTCAACTGGTGTGCTGAGAAAAAAAAATTTTTTTTTTTTTTTTTGAGACGGAGCCTCAAGCTATCCCCCTGGGTAGAGTGCCATGGCATCATGCTCACAGCAACCTCCAACTCCTGGGCTCAAGCGAGTCTCCTGCCTCCACCTCCCAAGTAGCTGGGACTACAGGCGCTGGCCACAACGCCTGGCCATTTTTTGGTTGCAGCCATCATTGTTGTTTGGCCGGCCCGGGCTGGGGATTCAAACCCGCCACCTTAGGTGTATGTGGCTGGCGCCTTAGCCGCTTGAGCCACAGGCGCTGAGCCCTGAGAAAATTTTTAAAGAACATTAAATTATCATTAATTTTTGAGACAGAGTCTCAAGCTGTTGCCTGGCTTATAGTGCTATGGCATCACAGCTCACAGCAACCTCAAACTCTTGGGCTTAAGTGATTCTGTTGCCTCAGCCTCCCAAGTAGGTAGGATTACAGGCTCAGTGCCTATAGCTCAGTGGCTAGGGTGCCAGCCACATACACTAGAGCTGGTGGGTTCAAATCCAGCCTGGGCCTGCGAAGCTGGGAGTATAGGCACCTGCCATAATGCCCAGCTATTTTTGTTGCTGTTGTTACAGTTGTCATTGTTTTAGCTGGCCTGGGCCGGGTTCAAACCTGCCACCCTTAGTGCAGGGGCACTGAGTCAATATATTCTGTTTTTTAGTCCTTATTTTTTTTTTTTTTTTTTAAAGAGATAGTCTTACTTTATGGCCCTCGGTAGAGTGTCGTGGAAATCACAGCTCACAGCAACCTCCAACTCCTAGGCTTAGATGATTCTCCTGCCTCAGCCTCCCAAGTAGCTGGGACTATAGGCGCCTGCCATAATGCCTGCCTATTTTTTTGTTGCAGTTTGGCCGGGGTTGGGTTCGAACCCACCATCCTCGGTATATGGGGCTAGCGCCCTACTCACTGAGCCACAGGCACCCCTTTAGTCCCTTTTTTTTGATCAACATAATTTAACTGTGCCACAGAAGTTCATAGGTTCAAGTGTACTGAGCAATAAAAAAGGCTGAAAAACACTTGACTAGAGCATTCAACAACCTCAAAATATATAGTCAGCTCTCCATATTCATGGGTTCTACATCTGTGAATTCAACCAACCATGGATTGATAATACTAAAAAAAAAAAAAAGGATGGTTGTGTCGTACTGAACATGTATACATTTTTCTTATAGTCTCTAAGAATATAGTCTAATTATTTACAGAGCATTTACATTGTATTGGGTATTACAAGTATTCTAGAGATGATTTAAAGTATATGAGAGGATGTGTGTTGGTTATGTGCAAATACTATGCCATTTTATGTAAGGGGATTTGAACATCAGTGGATTCTGTATCTGTGAGGTGTCCTAGAACCAATTTGCCAAGAACACTGAGGGACAACTGTCTATCTCTTGTGTTGCTTTTTCTCTCATTAGAATATAAGCTTAAAGGAAGGCAAAGAGTTTCTCAATCTTGTTCACTGCATTATCTCCAAACCTCAGAACTTTAGCCCAGAGGCTCAATAATCAATAAGTATGTTGTATGAAGAATTTGAGTACTGCACAAGACAAGAAAAAACCCTGAGTACTAATGATTCTTACTTTCACATTCCAGAAAAGGCAAAACCACAGAGATAGTAACAAGATCAATGACTGCAGGGAGAGGTGGAATGAAAATGAAGAACATAAATAATTTTTAGGGCAGTGAAAATATGCTATATGATACTCTAGTGGATACATTTGTCCAAACCCACAGAATGTACAACACCAAAAGTGAACCCTAATGTAAACTATGGACTTTGTATGATTATGAAATCAGTGTAGGTTCACAAATTATAACAAATGTACCATTCTGTTGGGTGGTATTGATAAATGGCAGAGGGTATGGTCATGAAGGGACCAAGGGCACACGAGAAATTTCTGTTACCTTCCTCTTGATGCTGCTGTAAACCACTCTAAAAAACAAAGTCTACCAAAAAAAAAAAAAAAAAAGACTCTCAGTAGTAAAAGTTGAAAAAAATTTTTTTCAAAGAAAAATGGATATAGACTAGTTGACTGCTATATTCTACTCAGCCATAGTGCTTATAGATAAATAGGATTTCATGAACTGTTTAAGAATTCTAAAAAGCATCAAAACAGATTTATAGAAATAAACATGTGCCCTTCCAGAAGTATATTCTGATTTCTAGCTACACAAAAGGAACTGATCATTAGCTACACAGTCCCTTACAACTGATGTCTCTACTGTCCAGTGTGTTCAGCTAGCAAGCCATCAGGACTAAAGGAAAAAACAAAGCACTTCCACATGGCTCCCTGAAGTCCCTGTAACCAGCTGTTCAACCAGCTGTCAGCAAAGGGGGACCTGTCTAAGTCTCCCAAAAGCACCACACAGAGCTGTCACACCCCACCAGTTGTGTAATCACATCAGCAATCAGGTATTTATGAATTAGAAAATTCCTTCAGTGTTTTGAATTTAAAATAAAATAACCAAGGACAAAAGACAAAAACGAGACTTACACATAAAACCTGACTACTTGCGAGCTGACAATCAACAGCCCTCTCTAACAACTGTTTCCTGGGCCTAGCTTTCCCTTTGCCCTTTTTTTTCTCATTACTCCTACTTGAGTCTAATAACGTAAGCTAGGTATGGTAACAAAAAAGCTAACACAGTTCCATTCTACCTGCTTCATGATTACCTTCAAAAAATTTAGTTAGGCAATAAGCAAAACATAAATACTACACTGTCCCCTAATATTCTGAAATGCTCCTTCTTTTTTTTTTGAGACAGAGCCTCAAGCCGTCCCCCTGGGTAGAGTGCCGTGGCATTACAGCTCACAGCAACCTCCAAATCCTGGGCTCAAGCGAGTCTCCTGCCTCCGCCTCCCAAGTAGCTGGGACCACAGGCGCCCGCCACAACGCCTGGCTATTTTTTGGTTGCAGCCGTCGTCGTTTGGCGGGTCCGGGCTGGGGATTTGAACCC
>CAUYTI010152961.1:0-50319 GCA_963575145.1 Galago senegalensis
GTCCCCATCCCCCGGGGTACACCTTGAGTATCTGTCACAAAAAAAAAAAAAAAAAAAAAAAAAAAAAAAAACTCTTGAAAATTGTAAGCAAAATCCAAAACGTTCTTTTACTGCCCTATTCTTTGAATGGCAACATCTCCATTCTGGTGCACATTTTAATGATACAATCACCTGTTACTGCCTTTAAAAGTACATTTTTGATACAGATGTCTTTATGACCTCCTAATGATGCTTTTCCTCCACAGTATTGCCCTTGAACCTAGTTGTTTGACTGAAATGACATTCTTAACAAAGTCTTTATATGGTAACGTCACAGAAGTCCACTCGCTGCATTAGGGACAGCCACCGGTGGTGGAATGTAATAGTCCATTATCCAGCTTAGTAATGTTGTTTTGATACACATTTGCATTCACCAAAAATCTTAGTAAAACCTTTAGGAAAGAGATAAAAATACACACAAAAATAAAAATGTTTTCAAGCATGTTTGGAATAATTTGGATTTGTTTTTCACAAGGATTTGTGTTACAAAATCTTTTTGTTTGCCCCCATTCCAAAAACTTTAACAAATCATTATTGCTCTTTAAACGTCTAGGCTTTAACCAGATGAACTCCCATTTAACTGCCTAAGGCACTTTGCCGACTGCCAAGCACTTACCCACAAGGACACCTAAAACAAGCCCACACCAGCATCTGGGCGAAATTTAGCCGTCTCCCTTGTGACACGTTGCAAATGGAAGTGAAAGGAGAAACGCTCCCTGTCGTGGGTTCCAAGCATCCACTCCAGTCTAAACACAGCCTGTTTCCTTGAAAACCGCCCTCAACAACCTTTCCACAACTGCTCCTTGCCATGAAACAGCCACCACTTGTAGGAGGGAGGAGCAAAAAATGGAAACAATCTGTTTTGTAAGCACTTTCCCAGCAAATTGCTGCTTTGAGACCTTCACGCCGCCATCCAGGTTTCACCTGCAGAGGCTGGCTGTGCACCCTCAGAGGCGGGAGGTATGCTGATGTTTATTTGAACACCAACACAAAGGTGGGGACTCAATTCCCTTTCTTGAATTGCAGAAATGCTTGAATTAATGTCTGACAGCAGTTTTTTAATTATAGAAACAGAGAGTCCATCAAGTTCATCTCACTCTCCCTGAATAGGGCACATTACCTGGAGTTTTAAACTGTTGTAAGGTATAGACGAAACTTCACTCAAGGGACCCAGGCTCAGACTAATAATTATGGGTTCCTGAATTAGCCCTATTCGAAGCACATGGCACAGGACTTTGTCGATCTTGTTCAGCGGATAAACAATCTTTCTGTCTTGCTACTTCTTCATTAGCTCTGTAGCTCTCCGAGAGGCAGCAAAAATGATTTGATACAGGAATTTCTGAAGGGAGACATTTGATAGGTGGATCACTGAGGCAGATAATCTGAAACAATGAATTGTCATGAAGTCACTTTACGAAAACACTGTATTCCATGACGGCCAGTCTTCTTCCTAGTTGTATGTTGTTTTTCTCAACATGCAACTGATATGATGTGAAGGAATGTGAGAGTCTTCTCATATAAAAGGGATGTATTTTGTTAAATAGTAAAACCCAGCACTTCAGTTCCCCTCCTTTAATACGGCCTTGCACAATTGGCTTGTCTATCCACTATGCATGTTTTTCCCGATTTTGTGTCATCACACCAGTGTCAGCACTGATTGAACAGTATTTGTCATCAGTGGGGAAATATGAAGTTGTTTTCTGAGACTGAAAAAAAAAAATACATGAAGTTCTTAATCTTGCCCTTATGGATTAGCTATTCAATTAGTTTACAATATTTAATGTAGAAAACATAAATGTCACTCAACTCTGTTTTTTAATTTAGTTTTGGAATGTTGTTTTGTATTTGTAGAATGCATGGCAAAGCTTCCATTAGCTCCCTCATTGTTTATTATTTCATAGTTAGTCAATGCAAGCCATGTAGAAGGGGAACCCGGATTGCCCCCGACATTTTGTAAATAATTGTCAAGAAAAGAATCAGAGCACAGCCAGGCCAGGCTACCTGTGCTGGGATCATCCTGCACATGGGTTTTTTTCTGCCACTCTCCCAACCTTCAGTTTTCTTCTTGCCCAACTCTGTCCCCAACTCTTTGCTTCCGAGTACAGGAGAGTCCTGGGGGTCACAGGTGGTTGTTTTAGTTTATAGTGTAACTGAGAGGCATATATTCCCCCAGAAAAGAGAACATGAGTAAAACTGAACAATATAACATCAATCATACTTAACAATCGAAGGCATGACAAGTAAGATTGACAACGGGTGAGAAGGGAAAACTTCCTGAAATGAGGGGGTCTAGTGCCGGGAAGTGAGAATGGGGGGGACTGGAAGAGAGTTACTGAGGCCCATGGGTCAGCCAAAGAGTCAGAGATGATGTGTTTGCATATCGAATGCAAACTCCTAATTTATGTAGAATTTTAAAGTTTATAAAGTGTAAATTCACAACAAGTATGTGGCACGGGTATATCGTACCCTCCCTGGATGAAGGGCACACTTATCATAACTTTCACTTAAAATATATAGAAGCAAACTATGTAACAAATGTGTGTATATTGATAATATTACAAAATTTAAAAAACAAAGCTCATAATGTACTTTTGCCTGTACTTTTTCAATTGCTTTTCACCAGGTTTCCATGATACAGGCAAATGGTGGTTACTAATCTTCATTCTGTAAACAAAGGATTTGCAGGCCAGAGAAGCTTGGAGCCAAGCCCAAAGGTCACAGTGTGAGAAAGTGACAGGGAATCAAACCTTCCTCCAACTCAGCATTCCTCCCAGCGGTGTGCGCCCCACCTCTCAGGTTGCCAACCTCCCCATCCCATTCCCAGAGGAGTCTCCTTCCTCCTCGCCAGGTTCTTTCACCAGGGCCCCCTGCAGGGGTTGCTCCAGTAGACACTAAGCTCTGGGTTCGCCCTGAGGTGCGTCTTACTAAGAAATTCCTTTCTGGGTTCTTTTACTGGTGCAAAGCAGTTCACAATGAAGGCTGCCTTTGAGGATATCAGAAATCTCTAGAACCAGGTCTAAAGTCTTCTGGAGTAAATGCCATTGGTATGTGGCAGCTGCCCTCACCACTTCACTTCACGTTTCAAGCCTCAGAAGTACTTTCCACCCCCTTCAGCCTGCACATACATCTTCCTGTCTAAACCCAAGTGCAGCTCAGGCAATACCTTCCCAAACATTTTAAGGAAAAATGATCTCTCTTTCATAACTTCTGTAATGCTTGTTGTCTTTTCCTGCATTTACCTGTCAGCCTGCGTGCACGTGCTTGGAGATGAATGTCCCTGTCTTATATTTCTTTCATATTCCCCTCAGCAGGGAACCCATGGGCACTTAAAACTATTCCTTAATTGGCAGATTGTGGCCTCTGTTTCTAGCCCAACAAAAAGAAATATTATGCTTATACTGTGAGAGTTTCATAATTAAAATGATCATTAGCAAACATGATTTATCCTGATGCCTTTAGCAGGGGTTTAAAGGTTCTCCTACTTAACATCTTTCTTTGAATGCGCTCTTAGCGTTTTAGAAAGTGGTGTTCAGTTTGCTTCAGTATACCACACACAATGAAAACTAGACAACAATTATGTCTCTCAGCCTCAAAACAACCCTGGGTATCCACTTCTTTCTACCGATTTGATGCAAATTAAAAATTTTAAGATTTGTTTTTGACAAAAAATAACCTAAGTCTATAATATTGACTCTAAAGAAACCAAAGATGTGTTATACGCCTGAAGGAAGCCTTAGCACTGTACAAATTAATTGCGCTGCTCTATAATCTTTCTGGGAATTACATACATGCAGGCCAGCAGGGCAATTGAATCATAAAATTAAACCTAAAATTATTCAAGTCACAGAGACTACAGAATGATATTATCCGAGGATCATCCACTCTTCTTCATTAATCCATTGATAAAGTAAACAGCTTTATTACCTCCTGCCCCGGCACTGGGTCACGTTGATAACTAGTTCTGAAATTTTTACTAAAGTTAGATATTAGATTGTGATACTTTATAATGAAATTTCATTCATCACTGAGCCAGTGTTAAATTTCTAGTGTTCTGTGTGCTACTTTCTGCTATTTTAAGCTTGGGTAAAATGTCTTCCAACTATATGAGTTTCAGCAAATGAACAAACCATGAGTCCGTCCTGTTCTACTATATTATTGTAAGCTAAATGTTATTAGAAGCTGTTGTGCTTGGAGACAATGGCAATCACAGTCCCACAACCAATTCCGAAGGCAATAGGAAATTGAGAAAGTAGTTTAATAAACAGATGCTCTCTCTGCCTTTTTAAAGAAAATTATATTTATGTGAGCAGGCTTTCTCCCTCTAACACAATCTGCATGTTTAAAAGGCAATCATTTCCCCCCGTTTATTCACTTAAATGAAATCACTGCTGCTCCTAGAAGTATTCCCCAGCTTTGTCCCATGTCAACACTCTGATGTGTGGCGTTGGACTGAAAAAAGATAGGGAATGCAACCCCACAAGTGCATAGGATTTAGAAGAGCAACTGGAGTTTTAAATAGCTCTCTCGATTTTTTTTTAGAATTTTTACAAGAGCAAACTACAGGGGGCAGCAAATATTAACAGGCTCTTAGGAGCACGCTGCACCTTGGAATTCACGTGTGCTAGGCTGCTCAGTCTTTCTCTGATGAGAAATGCCCAGCTTTCATGCGAAATGTATACTTTCCTCAGTACTTTAATTGCCGGGTATATAACAGTTAAGTTTAGAAGGTTTTTACCACCTGTCTACACAGTAAGCCGAAGTCCAGAGGAGGCTGTTAGATTCCAGCAAAGTCACTGTCCCCTCCAATTCTGCAGTCAAGTGTGATATGCTGAAGTGACATGGATTAGAAAGCCGGGCCCGGCTAGGCATGAACATGAGCACAGGGGCACAGCAAATGCACGCACGTCGGGAGGCAGGGTGCTCTGGGGGGCAGTTTATTTTCTATTTTATTTACTCAGAGCAAGGTGAATGAATAGTGCTAGATTTGGCTGAATGATCTTCCACATTGTCTGAAGGTTCCATTACCTGAGAGACAGTTTCCAAGGACTTGGTATATTTAAAATCAAATTCACTATCACTGAACTTCTCAAATAAAACTCACACCTCTCTTTGAGGGGCTTTGATCTCATCCTGGAGCATTTTATAAAATCTCCTAGAGGTTTTTTTTTTTTTTTTTTTTTGAGAAAGTAAAGAAAAGTAGAAAAGGAAACATTCTCATTCTTTCGCCTACCTCAAATCCCTGTATTTTAAAATATCAACAGCTGTCAGGAGGGTTGGTTCTCTAACCGGTGATTAATGTAGTTACTAACACAGAGTAAAGTGTGACTTCACAGGACTTACAGGGAGCAGTTGAATCCATTTCCAAAATAAAAGTGAAAATATACAGTGAGTGACAGCATATACGCAGGAGGACAGCCCCGCGCCTAGATGAGGAGTGGGGAGACGGGATTTGGGTTTCGGTTCTGCCCCAGCCCATCTCTTGTGCACCTGGGACTCAGATTCCTTTTTCTTTTTGCTGTTTGGTGCCATCTCTTATCCGCTACTCTTAATTTCACTTCTTTCTATCATTTTTTTTTGTAATGAAATATTACAAGTAAATGGCAAGGCACCAGAAATATAAAATCATGCATGAGCCATCAACCAAGAGTAAATAAATGTTAATATGCCATTTTACCTCAATAGTTTTTCTTTCTCAAAGGGCATTTTTACACATTTTATTTCAGTGTAATATACATTCAGATAAGTCAACATCGAGTAAGTGGGAAGTTCAACGAGTTTACATGAACTGAAAACACCTATGCAACCAGCAACTTGAACAAGAAACAGGACATCCCTGGTGCTGCCAATGACCCCACGTGTGTCCACTTCCAGTCTCAAGCCCCACCCCAGGCCCACGTAATCTGACTCCTACCAGGACACATGGAAATTTTTCTTAATACAACAGTGGTGTCTGGTTCTGGTGTCATTTGCTGAGCCTCATGTTTATGAAATTCATGCATCCAGCTGAATGTAATTGCGGAGTTTTTGTTCTTTTTGCCACATGCTGTTCCATTGAGTGCACATCTTCCAATGTATTTTAGGAAATAAAATGTTAGAGATAAAAGATACAGTTAGTTTAAGCTATATAGCTGTTATGTCTATTATCTTTTAGTTTTTCTACATATAGAGATGTATCCATTAATAACATAAACCTGTTCTGTGTTTTGAATTTCATGTAAGCAATACCCTCCATATACACTATTCTATGAGTTGATTTTCCTCTCTAAACATTATTTTACAAATGTTTCCACTTCGATATACTCACAGCTACTCCATTTTAACTTCTGGGTGGCAACCTACTTAAAATACCAAATTTTCAAATGTAGCTGTCCTTGATGGCTGCTTAGGTTACATGCTCCTTGTGCACATGTAAGAGAGATCCTCAGGGCATACCTAGAAGTATACTTGCTGCTCAAAGTGTGCACACTGTTATCTTTATTGCTTACTATCAAAATGCTCTCAAAGAGGTGTAGCAAAAAGTTGTAAGAGTTTTCACCTGTCCAGGGACATGCCAACACTTGGAATTACCAGATTTCTATTTGTGTGCTTGTGGTTTGGCGGGTCTTGACAATCTGGTGGGAGTGCAATGGCTTGTCCCTGATCACTGGACACCATGGGCACTTCCTAAGACCTTTCACTGTCTGTTTCACTACCAGCCCTTTGCTTTTCCACACTCCCTTCTCCCTGCACGTTTCACACATGGCAGTGCGGACTTTGCTTTCCTTCTCTCTCCTACTGATTAATGGAAGGGGACTGTGGCCCAGCGCAATGCTAATCCATCCAACACTAATCTCTTCACACACTGTCTCTATTATCTGCTGGAACTCGCTTCTGTTTCTTGCTTTTATCTTCTCTTGTTCCATCGACTTTCTTATCTCATGGCCCTTTCCCATTTTTTAAAAAAGAAAACTCAAAGTCTCTTTTATTCTTGCTATCTTTTTGTTATTTAGTATCCTAATCAAATCTAATCATCTACCCATCTGTTATTCACCATCAAACGTCTTGAAAGACCTAGTTTTTGATCTCTGATCCTCAGGTCTCACCGAAATTAGCCTCTGCTATTCCACTGAAATGGACGTGAAGGTTGTCACTGACATCTAAATCTGCATGACTCACTCTATTGTCTTGATAGAGACATTTCCTGGACCTCAGGCCCATATCCCCTACTCTTCTCTCATTTGCTGAATATTCTGTGTCCTTCTGTTTCTCTGGGTCTTGAATGTGTGCTATGTGGTGAGATCTCCCCTCCTCTTGGCCTCAGAGGAGTGATTCTTTCTTCTGAGGTTCTATAGAACCCTGTATATATATACCCATATAATATATACATAGATAATTTCAACTTTGTATTGTTATTACGTTGATCTATAATAAGAGAGATTCTGAAGGATTTGTATTTCTGTGCCTTTAGTGCTTAACATAGATTTTTTGGCAAATGTCTCTGGAATGAATCAACAAACTGGGCAAGCATTTTGTTGCAGTTTCTTCCAGTTCTAGTTCAGAATCTATGACGGGGTGAAAGAGGCCTATTTCCTCCTGTACTGTCTGCCTCCTGTTGTCCATTTGCACAAATGGCCTTGTCTCTGCCGGACAGGTCGTATGTAGAATCCAAGGGATTCTACACAGCATTGTACAAAATCCCCACCACAAGCTGAGAAGCTGCAGCCTGGCGGGAGGAGCTTCATAGTGACCTCCCCATGCCTGTGCTAGAACTGGGGCAGCAGAGGACCAGAAAAGGCCCAGAGTGGGGGGTTCTATTGCTTTCCTTTTGTTCCCCAAACCCTAAACATTGAGAAAAGAAAAATAAGAAGTGAGTGAGAGCAGAAAGGGGAGAGTATGAGAATGAGTAAGAAGAAAACAAGATCTCACAAGGGGCTGTGAAGAAGGGGAAGATGATCGCAAAGGGTTTGTCTTAGGCAGAAGAGCAGGATCAGTTTAAATAGTCTGTAAGAGAAAAAGACTTGGATTTAGATCACCAATATCCACCCAATTCCAAGACTGGTCACTGGATCCCAAGGTGACTATAAGCTGCTGTAGGCACCTTTTTTTGTGTTTCATGTGGTTTCTAGAACTCTGTAGCTATTACTAGGAAATGTTTTCTGGGTTTAACTCATGCCCAAAGGCACCATTATCACATGACTTTGCCCCATCTTTCCAGGTCACATGTCTGAGCCTTTCATGCCTGGATCACTGTGCATGAGTAGCAGGGGTTGAATTCAGGCCACTGTGTGCTTTCCTGATTTAAAAAAAAAAAATGCAGTTTTCCAGATTTATCAGTTGCTAATTTAAAATAAAATTGTATGTTGCCAATTGTACTTTGAACAAATACCTCTTTAATGTATTAGCATTGTTTTTGAAAGCTCACCCTTCTCCATATATGTTAAAGAATGCTTACCTTAAAAAAAGAAATACTAGATTGGTTCAAAGCACACAGGTCCTGAGAGAGGCTACAGTACCCCCATCTGTTCAACTATGGGGACTGACTGATTTCCCAAAGACCTTGATCCTTATTCATAAAGTACTGCAATTCACTTCAAAAACCCCTGACTTATTTGCACTTTAAAATGATAAAGCTCACCCGGGTCATCAGTAACCATGAAAGGCTAGTGGAACCTGGGCTATGGCTGCTAAGGCTCTTTTGTCCCTTTCCTCATTGAGACAGGCAGCTGCTGGCTGCGCCCCACTCCCCCCTTCTCCCAGCCTGCTCTCACAATGAGGTAACAAAGGAAAATAGACAATCAGAATAGCACCTCGCCTCCTGGATCCCTGTGCTCCTAGAGAATGACTATACCGTATAAATAGCAAATAGATTATCTGTCTACAGTGGTGTGGAAGACAAGGCTTTCTTAAGGCAAAGGGGAGTAAAATTTAGCAGAAATCGGGAAGAGAAAATGTTCTAGGAAAAGAGATATCTAAAGGCATCTGAAAATAGCCACCTAAAAAGGACACTAAAACACCGATCTTTCCGTGTAAAGTCCAAGCCACCACTTGTGTGACACAGACTTTTTTAACCACACGGCCACCCTGAGTTGGTCCTAACCCAGGAGAAGTCTACCTAGTGAATGGCTCCGTGTTGTTTCTTGAATCTTCACGTGGAGATGAGAGGAAACACTATGAGCTTGTGAGAGTTCACAGATCTCGGCCTGAGGCCAACAGCATCTTAGACTCGTGTCCGTCCCAAATAGGAATGTGAAATGGAAGTGTCTCCTACTTTCTACCACCATAAGCCTTGAAAAGGAACGAGTTCCTGATCTATCTAGGCAGAACTGCCCTTCTATATTTCTCATTCTCAATTCACTTTATTTGAAACATTATGCAAGTCTTTTGAGATGGCCCTTGATAAAAGACATAAATGCCAGGTTATTTATTTACATATTTCTGATAACAATATATTGTGAGGTCTATTTATTTGGAACATTCATCCAATTCAAATATGGGCACAAAGTTAGGCTGGGTGTCCTCAGTGTGTGATTTGTTCATTCATCTATTCATTAATTAATTTACCCCATTGCTATTACATTGCCTACTACGTGCTCAGGCCTGATTAGGAGGTGGGGGCGCAAGGTTGAACAAGACATATGCATTAGGCAACAACAGAATATGCATTGTGCAGTATACTCTCTCTCTCTCTCCACCATCTCTCTCTATTTCTGGTTCTGTTGGTTATCATCATCATCATCATCATCACCCAGATGCCCAGGTGAAAATCTGGAAGTCTCTCTAGAGGAAGCTTTCTCTTGCATTTCCTTCTAGTGCAACATATTTGTTGGTTAACACCCTCTTGGACTTCTGCCTAGAAAGCTGTAATAGCAAGTGCAGAGGTCCAGTAATAGATGGCCAATGGATCTGATCATTACTTAATACCCCGTGCATCAACTGAAAGTTTTACATTCACTATTACAGTTTATCCTTATAATAACCTGATAAGAAAATGATATTATTACTTCCATTCTAGAGATGAGAAAACTGGCTTGGAGAGATTTATATAAGCTCCTAAGGGCTTCAAGTTAGTAGGTGGGATAGCCTCGGTTTGACTGCAAGACAGATGTCAAAGTCTGCTGTCCCTACTCTGCCGTGTATCTTGCCCCAAATATGGGGTTCCTTGATTGTTTCTCACTCGTGAAGTTTCCAGGGAGAGACGCCTTCACATACACCATTAGCTCATCCTTTTGAGGTGATATTTAATGTCTAAGGTGAGGCACTACAGTTAGAAACAGCCATTAAAAAACCTCAAGGTGAAGCACTTAATCTTAGAAGAATGGATCGTTAGATCGTAGTCCCGTTCCGCTGGGAAACCTTTAACAAAACCCCTCTCATAAATTTTGGTTTCATCTGACTGAGATAATGTTTGTCATCTTTTTGTTTCCTTTGTCTCAAATCCTTTTGGACTCAAACAGTGTTATCTTATGTTACCTTTTAAGTCAAGGCAATGCCTGAAACATGTGTCTACCTTGAATGTAGTGTCAAGAAACAGGTTACTGTATCTGGGGTAATAATTTCAAATTGTATCACCCGATTATACAGCAAATAGAAAAGCACTTTATAAACTGTAAACGACCACATAAATATGAAAGGTATTATTATGTTGGTAGGTAAACACAGTCTCTTACATAGTATTTGATGAGCACACCTTTTCAATAAAGCAAAAAACAACCCACGAATGCTGCTTGATTGTCCTATTAAGAAGTGAGTGGCATAGTTATTCTTCCTTTTAAATTTCACACTGAAAAATGCAACTATTTGATTTAAAAATTCTCAGTTGTGTGTGTACGTGCATGTATAATGAATTTCTTCATATGGCTAAATGCACCGGAAGCTGTTGTTTTCCAAGAACTGAGATGGCTCTTCTACTAAGTTCCAGTAAGGAAAGATAAGACTTGGGATCAAGGGCTGAAGTGTTTGTATACGCTACTGAAAGTAGGGAAGAAATGATCTCAGAATGGACACTTCTGTGTATTGTGAAGTTTTAAACGGCAGTCGCAGAAGTGAGCGAGGCAGCAGCAACTAAAACACTAAGGAGGTAGTTCCGAATTCAGCAAGTGTATCCTTCATTACTGCTTCCTTTGAAGTTCAAACCTCATCTCTTTGTACCTAGAATAGGTTTTGAAGAAACAAAACCTCAAGAGCTTCAGATGGGCAATAAAAAATGTTGTAATCTCCTACAGGAGAGAAGTGATTTAGAAGGCAACATATTTTTTATGACACATCAATGTTTGCCACAGACCAGGCCCGTAAGTAAGAAGTGAAGATTTAAAAGGAAAGAGCAGTGACATAACTTCCCTTTACAGGTGTCGTTCGGCTTAAAACAACCTCCGCGAACCCAGGGACTGAATCATGTTGGATGTGTATAAGAGGGGTTGGCGTGACGACTGCTACTCCTTCCATCTGTGTGCAGGAGCCGGCATCTCACCACCAAGAGAGTTTTTAGAGAAATCAGAATAACATGATCTGTGCATGTCTGTGGTTGACAGTCGTGCTAAACCAGTCTTGGGGGAACAAAATTATGTCTCTGCTATCACATACCCACTTTAAAAGGAAGCGGCAGAAAATGATGGTTAATCCTGCAGGCTGTGGAGTCAAACAAACCTGGGTTCCAAAGCCACTTCTGCCCCGTCTGTGCTAGGTTTGTACGGACTTAGGCAAATCACTCAGTTAACACTTCTGCACCTTGGTTGACTCACATGGAAAAGGAGGATAACAAAGCCACTTCAAAGGATGATTTTGTTAATTGAGTAATGCTATGTCCTTCAAAGGCTTAGCCTAGGTCCAGGCAAGGTGGCTCCTGCCCATAATCCTAGCAGTCTAGGAGGCTGAGTGGGGAGAATCACATGAACTCAAGACTCCAAGTCCAAGCTGAGCAAGAGTGAAACCCAGTCTCTACCAAAAAGGAGAAAATCAATAGCCGGGCATGGTGAGAGCACCTGTATTTCCAACTACTGGAGAAGCTGAGTCAGGAGAATCACTTGAGCCTAGGAGTTTGAGGTTGCAGTGAGCTACAATGAATTGCACTCTACCCAGGGTGGCAAAGCAAGACTCTACCTCAAAAAGAAAAAAAAAAAAGGCTTACCCTGTGTCCAGTGCATAGTAAGTAGTTTTAAGATTGACATTATTTTTCAGTCATTTACAAAACATTTATTGAAGAACTACTATAAACCAGACAATTTACAAACGCAGTATGTGTGCGCGTGTATCTTCAAGAAATGACGCACACCCCCATACCACCTCGGCATTACTTGGAAATGTATAATTAGAGTTTTTAAGCATTTTCTAACCACTAGCACATTAGCAAACAACAAACACTACTGCACGGTGCAGAGTTTGTTTACTTGGGAAAATTCAGATAATGCAGCTGCTTCACACAACAAACCAGGGGGTGTACTGATTACAGAGGACGTTGAGCCCCAGGACTATATTTAGTTAGAATGTGACATCATCTTAAAACGTTAATTATTTGACTCAGGCATTTTAAATAACTCTGTTTTGTTATTTAAGGAAACCCAGATAATCCAATAAATCCCCCCCCCACTCTTTCTGGCTGCATTTAACCAATTAGAACTTAAAACATAAAGGACTATCAAGTAATTAATTTCAAACCCCATAACATCAACATCATAACATGGCTATCTCGGTCAAAATATATGTCCTGGAACATGATAACCATATGCTATAAAATATAATTGATATAACAGTATAGGCCAATAAGGTGAGTCCTCATTCTGGCCACAGACATTAGAGTTAGGAAAGATTTCCCTATGGCAATTACGTAGTGAAATAGCATTAAGCATGCCTTTCCGTGTGTAGCCATGGCTGTGTCTATATAATACTGAACATCTGTATGAAAACCCAAAAGTTCAATCAAGTCTCCAGATGTCTTCAAATATCAGTGTGTCTGGCTTATGGACCAAACAGCTGGACATCGTTTTTCATTTCATTTTGCTCCAGATGTTGGTCTCCTATGGACACAACCTCTTTCTGCGTTCTTTCCTACCACTCTTGCCTTTAAGATTATGACTAAATCATTACCAAAACACAGAAAAGCTCACCATAGAAGGAGGTGTCCCCTGTGTTAAAGTGTGCTATTAGCCAAAACTCCGCTGGCTCAGACCTGGATATTAGTCGTTAGGACAGTGGCAGTGAAACACTGAGCAGCGGAGAGCTCATGGGGATCATTTGGTTCAAGAAAAAAAATCTCCTTTATGTGTTTATAGAAAATGTGTGATCTGACATTGGTAGGTTTAGTTTTTCTAAAAGTTGAGGCAGTGTGGTGTAAGGGGAGACAAATGCATTGGCCTCAGAAAACCAAGAACAGAATCTCAGGCCTGAGTTCACATTCTGTTCTTAAAACGTGACCTCAAGATCCTGAACTTCCTCTAAATCAGGCATCCTCAAACTATGGCTTGTGGGCCACATTCAGCCTGCCTAGGACATTTATCCAGCCTGCTGGGTTTTTTTGCCACTGCTGCCTGTCCTGCTTAGCAGCTGACTTGTCCTGGGGCCTGCAATCTAGCCCTCCAAGGGTCTGAGGGACAGTGAACTGGCCCCCTGTTTAAAAAGTTTGAGGACCTGTGCTAAGTGATCAACTATCTAGGTTTGCCTGGAACTCTCCAGTTTTGTTATGAAAATCCCATGCCCTGAAAAAATCCCTCAGTCCCAAGCAAATAGATGGCTGGTCACCCCAATTGTCATCTGTAAGATGAGGGTAATAGCAACTTCCCCACTGAGTTGTACTACAGAATGGCGAATAAGTAAAGCATCTAGCACAGCCAAGAGCAGGGTCCCCAAATGGGAACTGTTAGGATCATTACACATCTCACTCACATTCCCCATTCTGCTTGCTGTCAGAGCACAGGCTCTTCTGTTTCCGTTTCATTCAACACAATCAACGCTTCTCTTGCACTATTACAGGCACTCTAATTGATGCCATCACATTCCCATCACATTAATTCCTACACTATTCTCCCTGTCATTGACTCAATGGTCATGAGTCCTGCATCATCCTTGCTGGAATCTAAGAGACAACTTTTTGTTTCCTACTATGAGGTGCTGCTGCAGTTCAGATGTGAGGTGTGAAGCCTCCTGTGCCCACAGCAAGCCTGACATATGTGGGCCCTCAACAGGTGCTCGCAAAATGAGAGAAGGGCTCATCCAGAAGGAACAGAAGAAGCAAGAGAGTCGTGGTGAACCGATAGTGAGAGCGTCCACTGTCGCCCTTCTCTTCTCTACAAACTCTTCTCTTCTATCATGGATTTCCAGTTGCTTCCTATTGGAGCTGTGTCACTATCTTGCAGGAGGCAGCCAAGTAATATGAAAAACTTTCAGTATACGTAATCTAGCCTGCTCCCTTTCTGGCCCTGTCTGACTATTCAGTTCTCAAGCCTCTGGTTGCTCTCCTGCTGTGTTGAAACGTCCACTGGCCTTACCTAGCTTCATCATTGGGTCTGTCTTCAAATTCAAAGAACATTCTCTTGAATCTTTGCCTTTCCCCCTCCACTGTATCCTACCCTCTGGGTAGCTCATTTTCCGTTGCCATCCATTTTAACCAAGTCACACACCTGCTCCCAGCTCTCCCAGTGCCTGCAGTCTCAGAAGCTAGAGTCAGATGTGAAATAGCAACAGGCAATCAAGCCACATCCTTTCCCATCTCTGTCTTGCTACTTAGGACCCACCTTCTTCCACTTTTTCCTAATACCCCCCCCCCCAGTATCTAGCCTACCATGGTGGGCTCAGAAGAGACAGTGTGCTAGCCACCAGAATTACGAGGGGCTAGGTTTTGAATAACAACCGTGCCATTTACTACAGCATGAAATTAAATGAGTGTTTTCACTTTTCTGAGCAGCCTTAATTACTCCTTTGATAAAATGTGGAGAAGAATCATACTTGTAACAAAATGGAAATAATTATTATGGGAATTAAATGAGGTAATATATATAAAGCTTGTCCCTGTCG
The DNA here is from genome assembly GCA_963575145.1 of Galago senegalensis. Lineage (NCBI taxonomy): Eukaryota > Metazoa > Chordata > Mammalia > Primates > Galagidae > Galago > Galago senegalensis. The sequence goes on from CAUYTI010152961.1 coordinate 15,022, forward strand.
ATTCCTTCACTCCCATTCATCCCAATACTCCATCATTTCTACGATTGCCTAATTCATTTCTTAAAATTCTATGAGAGAAAAATCAGTGTGAGAATTCTAGAATATATCTCTCCAGGTACTTTGTTCTGCCTTTGGTAAGCTCTTGATATCTATTACTGGACTGATTCTGTATGCAATATACAACTCCACTTTCTTAGAAGATCTGGGCTGGGGATGGGGTTAGGACCAGAGCATCTAGGTGCCTCAAGTTATTTTAAAAATAAAAATATGAGACCTGTATAAAGGGAAGTCCTCCATGGGCACTTTGCTGAGCCACAGGGGAGAAAGAGGAAAGCTCACACCCCTGACCTCTGAGCTTAGCATTTTTCTTCTTTCCACTTTGAAGCAGTGAATAATCAGCACATCACAGTTCATTTAGATCTAAATCCAATTAAGTCTGACCTTAGGGATAGTTACTCCTAGCTCCCAGCAGGTGTGTGCTTGGAAGAAATTTCATCTGTGCCCTTTGTTCAATTTTTAAATTACCCAAGTTTATGGTCATGTTGGGCCTAACAACACCACTTATTAAATGTCCAAGGCGAACACCTGTTGGCTTAAGCATCTAGACATGTATGCTGGAAAGAGTTTTAAGAAAGAAATTGCCTCTCTCTATTTATGGTATGTGGAATAAATCTGAGAGTTGATTTTTTTTTTTTTTTTTTGAGACAGAGTCACACTTTGTTGCCCTGGGTAAGAGTTCCAAGGTGCATCACAGCTCACAGCATCCTCAAACTCTTGGCTTCAAGTGATTGTTTTGCCTCAGCCCACCAAATAGCTGAGAGTACAGGTGCTTACCACGGCACCTAGCTATTTTTAAGAGACAGGGTCTCACTTTTGCTCAGGCTGGTCTTGAATTCCTGATCACAAGCGATCCATCCACCTCAGCCTCCCAGAGTACTAGAATTATAGATGAGAGCCATAGCACCTGGCTTGAGAGTCCTTTTTCTCTAGGCTTCATCAGTCCTTCTGCTAGTTGCTGGCCCCTGGCTCCTGGGTAACATTACTCAACCACCCTGCCCCTTGGTGTTATCATCTGTGGAACCCAACCACCCTGCCCCTTGGTGTTATCATCTGTGGAATGCCCTATAAGATTGTTGTGAGGATTAGACTTAAAATAGGTAATTCCAGTGGTACAACACCTGACTGGTACTCAGTTAGTGATATTCACTATTAATATAAGGGGTACTATCAAGACATACCAGGAATTTCAAACATCGGGTCAGTTTTCGCTGTGGGAAAAACCGTATGTGTGCGTGTGTGTGTGTGTGTGTGTGTGCGTGCATGCATGCATGAATGTGCCAGATTGATATTTTGATCAATTCTTCTACGTACCTTCTGTTAATAGTGCCTATCATTTTAGAAGTCATGTTTTAAAATATCTAAATTACAGATGCTCATAAAGGTTTCTGTTAAGTAACAGAAGAGCAAGGTGTGGCATGGTGAGCCTCGGGGAAGATTCTGATCCTCTGCTAGGTACTCCTCAGATATTTTCTTACCTATTTCTCACACTTTCCTTGTAAAGTCTTATTATTTTAATTATACAGGGAAATAGAAACAGGTGTAATTAAAAGCATAAATTCAAACCAGGTCTAACTAACTCTAACTCACCTGCTCCTTATCTTGGAGATCAGAAAACTTGGCTGACACATCATGATCTTCAACAATTAACCTCACTGCTCTGATCTGTAATTTTCTAATCTCTAGAACAAGGGGATTGGATTGGAAAATTTTAAAATTCTTTTCCAAATCTCTAAGCTTAAGGGAAGCTGTTGTAAAATAAATCTAATCAAGGGGGACACCAGGAAAGCACCCCTTGTCTGTACTTAGTCCATGAGTCTTTTTGGGCGTCCATCCTTCTTGTTACTATAAAGGGAAAGGGGGGGAAATGGGAGCTCCTGTTGGTTCCTGCCTTAGCATGTTGTTTCCAGACTGCTTTTATTGGCCCTTTTGTGACCTTGGAGGCATGATCTTCAGGATGCCAGAGCTCTCCTCCCCCACCGTTATCCTTCTAGCAACCTGCCTAATGACAGGCAGCCTAATCCAATCCAGCAGATGTAGCTAGGTTCTGGGTGAGAAATCTAGCTGGTGTCTTTTTTCTCCTTTCTCTTCCACTGCAAGAAGACAGAAGAGTCCAGGAGAATGACCAGATAACCAGAAAAGTCCAGGAGAATGGCAGAGAAAACTATGGCTAGATGAGTCTATGACTCTCTGGGAATCCATCCCAGCTCTCTGCTGCCTTACTCTGGTCCATTCTATTTGTACTGAAGATCCAGGTCTTGATGCTCTTTCCAACTGTCCCAATGGCCTTGCTTCTCACTCCCCACTATGTTGTGCTTCTACACTTTTAAAAAAAGTACATACATTGCATTATGGTTAGTTGTGGACATGTCTATCTTTTATTTAAATTTATACTCTTGTGGTTCAGGACCTATAGCTAAGTGGTTAGGGGACTGGCCATATCCACCAGGGCTGGCAGGTTTTGAACCCAACAATGACAACTGCAACAACAACAACAGAAAAATAGAGAGGTATCATGGTGGGCTCCTGTAGTCCCAGCTACTTGGAAGGCTGAGGTAAGAGAATCACTTAAGCCCAAGAGTTTGAGGTTGCTGTGAGCTGTGACACCACAGCACTCTACTAAGGGTGACATAACGAGACTCTGTCTCAATAAATAAATAAATACCCCTGTAAATATATCCATACAGTTTGATATATAGTAAGGCTCTTCCAGTATCTTGTGTTGAAAGAACCAAATACTATACAGAATCATTGACAGAAACCTTGTAGAAAGAAGCTATTCTCATGTTTGAGAGGAATAATGTATCCAGCTTTGATAAAGCCTCCTATATCTGGACTAACCAAATAGACACAGTAAAAGGCAGTTCTTTAATTTAGAAAAGTATTCATGGAGAATATCTTTTAAGACAAAACTAATTTATTGAATGTTAATGTGAATGTATAAAGGTTTGATTAATATACAATTTTTTTAGGAATAATCTTTCTCATGAGACTCTTAGCTCCATAAGGGCAGGTAACGATATATTTGATTTATTTTGCCTTATACCCCAAGTGCCTGGCATACAATAAGCACTTAATAAATGTTACCAAAGGAATGTACTGTTGAAAAAAGAAATGACCCCTTTGTAGTTCATAAGCAAGATGATTGTGTTTTCACAAACATATGAGATATGCCTCCCTCAAACCCTGTTACAATGTGTACTCTCTGCATAAAAAGAGAAAGAAGGAATGAAGAATTGCAACTATTATTGAAATGAAGGAACACAATGTGTTGCCAATCTCTGCTACAAATTAGAAATGACTTTGGAAATACTAGTGAAACAAAATACATATTTTAATCCTCCTCATTTTCTGTTTGGATGAATGTAAATAATCACTTCTTGTTAGTACTCTAAGTCGAGAAATAGTAGGCATGAGCTGACAGAGAGCACAACGCAGGGTACCTGGACTATCTGCATGTCTGCTTGTCTTTATACTAATGACATTATTACTAATAAGCAACCCCAGAATAAACAGTCATAATTAGCTCTGAGCAGTTAGAATCTTGCTCAATAAAAATAATAGCATTCAAATCATTAAGTAGGCATGGACTGTAGGCTGTGTTACGTTATCATCTTCATGGAAGAGAAAAGGCAGAGGCAGGTGGCTGGTGATTTCCATAGATAACACCAAAGGAAGATGAGCCAGATCTCTAATCGAAACCTTACTCAGAAAAACCAACTTGAGAGAGGATCTCAAATTTCTCGTTATCTCTTTCACACTTGCTGTTAATATGCTGTTGATTCAGTGATTATGAAGGTGGCTACCATCCCAGCTTATATCAGATATCTCCAGCTAAATCACTGGCAGGATATACTGTGGAGTGTCTCAGGGTAATGGCTGAGAAAAATTCCCATCTTGGTTCCTTTAGAGTTTAGCTGCTTTTCACACCACCATCATTTAAAACACTACATTTCAGACCCCACAGCAAGCATAGGTGTATTTTTTTGTAAACAGGGTTCAAAGAAGAGGATTAAAAATGTTCACATTGGAAATTCTGACTTAAGCAGTGAGACCAGAAGGCTCCCTCTGTCAATAGGTCACTCACCCTCTGTGATTTGAAAGGATCACTCTTTCTCTCATTACGGATTTTATTGTTTCTAGAGATGTGTGACAGGTCTTTAGAGCAGTCTCAGAGAATGAATTGTGGAAGACATGGCTTCCAAATTTGGTCCATCTTCTCTCTGTCTGTATTTCTATAATTAAAATTGAAGCAAAGTCCTAGCACTCTGGGAGTCTGAAATGGATGGATTGCCTAAGCTCAGGAGTTCAAGACCAGCCTGAACAAGAGTGAGACCCTATCTCTAAAAGTAGCCAGGCACTGTGGCAAGTGCCTATAATCTCAGCACCTGCTACAGGTGAGAGGGACATTCAGGCAAGTGGATCACTTGAGCCCAAGAGTCAGAGGTTGCTGGAAGCTATGACACCATAGCACTGTACCAAGGGGAAAAAAAGTAAAACTTTGTCTCAGAAAAAAAAAAAAAAATGAAGCCAAGTCTAATGAGCTTTAATGTTGCAAGGTCATTATGCCAAATTCAAAGCAGTTAGTAGGAACTCTTAGACCCATGATTCGGTTTAAAATCATTAAAATTAAATACTATTCTTCCCCAAAAAGTTTAGAAGTTTTTAATAAGTCTGTAACTCCCCACTAGGATAGAGAGGTGAACATTACTCATAAAGGGGCATCCAGAACTAAAACAGTAACCAGGGCTCAGCACCACAGGCCAGTGGGCTCCGTCACAATGGACCAGGGACCTGATTTGTCCTTTTTCCATTGTCTTTGTGCCCCTAGTGTTTTGCAGAGTACCTGGCACACTCAGTAGATATTTGACCAAACACATGAAACAAGTTACAAATGAATGAATGAATGAATGCAGAGCCAGGCTGACTGGGCCCAGTTCCATTGCGTGTTCACTGCCTTACTCCCTTACTGCCTGACACTTTCATTTTCTGTGAAACTAGGATACCAGGAACATCATGAACAGCTTTTAAAGGGATTCCCCATCAGTGCTAATCACCTGTCTTTTTTTTTTTTTTTTTTTTTTTTTGAGACAGAGCCTTAAGCTTTCCCCCTGGATAGAGTGCTGTGGCATCACAGCTCACAGCAACCTTCAACTCCTGGGCTCAAGCGAGTCTCCTGCCTCTGCCTCCCAAGTAGCTAGGACAACAGGCACCCACCACAACGCCTGGCTATTTTTTGGTTGCAGCCGTCATTGTTGTTTTTGGCAGGCTCAAGTTGGATTTGAACCTGCCACCTTAGGTGTATGTGGCTGGCGCCTTAGCCACTTAAGCCACAGGCGCTGAGCCTAATCATCTGTCTTCTAGCTAACATATCTTATTTACACAAGCTCATAACAGGTCAAAGAAAGGACAACATATCCCTACCGACACCAGTGGATCCAACCCTCTCTTTGGAACACAGATAGGTTTGACGTTTAAAGGAAGTCTGAATGCATGTAAAAGGCCTGCTATTCCATCCTTGCCCAGGGTTAAGTAAGTCTTCTACATTGTCAACAGAGTAGAAGTTTACATTACCGGGAAAGCCTGGTAAACACAGAGATATAACCAACAGGAGCCTGAGGGAAGTGTAGGATTGGCATCTACCCAGACTCACTCAGGTACAGTTGTGGCCATTTTTTTTTCCTATGCTTGCAAGGGGGATCATAAGATACAGAGAATTAAATAGTAGAGTCCTTCTCTTTTCCTCTTAACCCTATACGACTCCTTGTTAGCTTTCTTCTTCCTCTGTGTTCTCCACCATCTCCCACCCTGGTCCTCCACACTGGCCCTATGTCTTATAATTTGTCTGGAGGGTCATAAAAACAGCTGAAAGCGTAATAGTATAGAAGTCATTCTGCTTCCCACCGAGTATTGTCTGTGCCTGGAAGAAAGAATTGCATAGAAGGGCATGGTATAGACCAATTCCACTGCTTTCCAATCTCCTACAAATGATCCAGCTGTAGGAAACAGCAAGACACGGTATTTCATAAAGTCCCTTCAGATGACTTCCCGAGAAATAAGCAGTATCTGGCAGTGCGAACTGTGATCATCAAGAATGATTAATATATACTACTGCTAATGGCTGTAAAGCACTTCATCTTCACAGCCAATTATATAAACTGTATATCGGTGGGTAGCATAAAACTTCCCTGAAGACTGTTAGTGTCAACAGCCAAGAGAAGATTCTACCCTTTCTCTTCCTGTGCCATTGCAAGTGGATAATGAGGAACACTTTCATTAGAGTTATGTCAGTAGACGCCTTTATTCCTATCCAACATCCATCATAGGCTTTGTGATTAAGAAGGTGAGAACTGAATTCTCTGAAAAGAGTTGGAGACACGGATTTGTAATGTTTAAATGGAAAAGGGGCAAAGAACGAAATAATGACCCCTGGAAACTTTGTCTGTTGGCCCGTGTCATTTGAGAATGTAAAATGTCACTGAGTCTTATCACTCGTAGAAAATGGTGCTGAGAAGTATGTCAACTTCAGTTGAGATTTGAATAATCTTTAGCATTTTTTTTTTTTTTTGCTGATTAACTTCTATCATTTTGTCAGTGGACGCCAAGATGAATTTTTATAATTTGACCTATCATCAGAAAATAAGAACCATTAAAAGACCAAAACAACAAAATATACTTGTTAAAATATTTAAATATATTTAATTTAATAAGCCAATTTATTGTTGCTCTAAAGTCCTTTCCAGTAGGAGAAATAAACTACCCCTATAAAAGTCTCCTGAGTGTTGGTGTCTCATAAAATTCTAAAAACAGCTAAAAATGAGATGTTTACCTATTTAGGTAGATTAAGCAATGTTTAATAAACCATTAATTTGACATAGTAGCTACCCTGGGTTACTTTTTGGAACAAGGCCCAGATTATGGGCTGCTTCTTCTTATTTGGCTAATACAAATTATTTAAAATGCGAAACCATAGAGAAGGAAGGGGCCGAGAGGGGTGCATTAAAGGGACACATTTAAAACACAGTCTACTTTGGCTGTGTACCAAGCCACGTTCTTGATCATTGTAACTTTTAAAGATGTTTGCAAACATGTTTTGTATTTAGATATTGACAACAAGTTCTAATTTGCAAAGAGTGCCAGGTCACTTAGTAACGTTTTACTGCAGCACTAAAGAACATTCAGTGTGATGAGTTATTTTTGCAAGTAAATTTCCCAGGTTTAAGTGGTTAGGGTGTATTAAGTTAGACTTATAAACTAATGAATTCTTTCTGACTAGATTTCTGCTGGGAGCAAATAATGAAGCTTTTAACCAGGAAATAATGAAGCTCCAAATTCTTCTAAGGATATGGTAGTAAAGCCATCCTGTAACATCGTATCATATGAGCACTACAAAGGAGGTTCACAGGCACAAGATTTCAGAACTGGTAACACTTTTCCCCAAAGAAAACTAGATTCCCGTTCTAGGTCCAGAGCTTAAAAGGAAAGGTAAACTGCTATTTAGTAGACTGTGAGTTTTTTATTTGTTCATTTGGTTTGATGCTTATTCCCTAATATACATCTCAAGTGTATTTATTAATAAAACCAGTCTGGGTGAAGTTTTTAGCTATGTCTTATTGCTGTTTAAATAAAAACACAACAGATGTGCACACAGTCAGGCAAGCTCTTTTGGTTTAGGTCAACCTGGTAAAGAGTATTAGAGCAAAAATAGTCGAAATACAAAATCAAGGCAACTCTGTGATCTTGTCTTAATTATATGCTCACTTACTAAATTTTTAAAAAGAAGAGACAGAGCAGTTAAGATACTGGGAGCCCCAAAGAAGAGAAAAGCCAAGAAAAATCTTCCTTAAGCACTGAGAACCTTTACCATCTCCTAAGAAGCCCAGGCGCAGGGCTTCAGGATTGGTGAAGTCAGTGGCTCAGCAACGCAGAGAATCTGATTGTCCCCCATCTTTCTCTGTGTCAGGTAACAAATAAGAGAAGTGAGTCTATTTTTCTCCTTTTATGAGAAAAGTGGAGCTTGAAGAGATTAAAACACATGAAGAAAGTTAGTCAGTTAAGTGGCTAAGCCAGGATTTCGGCCCACTGGGCTGAGGGTAAAGCTTGTGCTCCTAATCACGCTAAATTCATAAAATCCATTGTAGGCGTGAAGCATTATCTAAGAAAATAAGGTGATGCTTATTATTAAGCGGAATAATGTACACGAGCATCCAGACGAGTAAATCTGCTTAGTTTATAACTGTCAACCCCCATCCCTGCTACCTAATTTTATAAATACGCATTGAGATGCTCCCTTATGCTTAAAATGTGGTTGTCAGGGGTCATAACATCTCAGAGGTGATATGAACTGAAGCACAAAGGCACCAAACAAAGAAGGACTTCCTAAGGTTATTGCGAATGTCTAGAGAGCTTTCTTGTCATCAGCACAGAGAGATAAACTGGTAAGCAGTTCTCTTACTTACCATCATTAACTTTAATACATCCGTGACTGGCCGTCTGCTGTTTCGTTTAATGAAAAGATGATTTTTATCTTGATTTCACAAATGTGTGATTATCTTCAGTGTGTCCGTGTATAGTTGTACAGGCTGAAGACTACACCTCTGTATGACAAAGCCCTAGATCTTTCTCCCTCCCCTGCCACCCTCACCATCCACTAGAAAAATCATCTCAATGTTTCTGTTCTGAACGTTTCGTTAGCGTCACCAACTTAGAAAAGATATGCGATAGCTCGACGTTGTCTCTTAAATGTTTATCAGACACTTCCTAGGAACTGGACTGTGTGTGGCAGTTACACACATAGAGTCAACATAGTCATCCTGTGAAATAAATATTCTCTCTGTTTTACAGATAAAAAGATAAGAGCTATGGGACTTTCAACAGCTCACAGTGTCACACAGCTATTAACAGAGTTGGGGATTACATTCCCTCCAACCCAATGTATTTTCACTAGGATAAAGTAGGGAACAGATAAAAGTTATTTGGAGAACAAAGTGACCAAGTGCTGGGGTGGCCGGAGGCACGGAAGGGTTTGGGATCAGGGCGGAGAGTGTCAGATGTTCAGGAGAAGTGTAGGGTGGAGAGAAGGAACAATATTGAGAAGGCCGATGGCTGACTTTCCCTGCCATTTCTTTTTCCCAGAGTCAGACTCTCTAGCTCAGCCACTTCCCTATCTAACCCAGGTTTATTTGGCAATACTCAGGTAAAATCTATAAGGAACAAAGAGCATCTTGCTTTACCTTAGTTTGCAAAGAATGAAAGAAAAATTGTTTATAATTGAAGGGATTTTTCCCCCCACAAGATCTCACTCTTTCCCCAGTCTGCAGTTCAGTGGCACAATTATAGCTTACTGCAGCCTCGAACTCCTGGGTTCACGTGTTCACCTCAGAACAGTGCTTCTCAACCTTCCTAATGCTGTGACCCTTTAATACAGTTCCTCATGTTGTGGTGACCCCCAACCATAAAATTACTTTTGTTGCTACTTCATAACTGTAAGTTTGCTACTGTTACGAATCATAATGTAAATATCTGATATGCAGGAGACCCCCAAGGGGGTCGCCACCCACAGGTTGAGAACCACTGCCTTAGAACTATAGGCATATACCACCATGCACAGCTAATTAAAAAAAAGAAATTAATTTAAAGACAGGGTCTGCTATCTTGTCTAGTCTGACCTTGAACCCTGAGCTCAAGCAATTCTCCTGCCTCAGCCTCCTGCGCTGCTAGGGTGACAAGCATGAACCACTATGCCCAGCTCTACCAGTTGAAAGTTTTACATTTGGCTGGGTTTCCATGTAAACTATGGGCAAGTCACTGAACCACAGGCCACTAGTACAAGCAGCCTTTGAACGTAGGTGGTGAAATGGAAGACCCTCTTAATGGGTTATGAATTTTTATTCATTCACATGTTGGGAATAATGAGTAAATGCCCAAAGGACACAAATATTATATTGTCTTATCAATTAACCTAAATTCAAAACTTACACATGGAGAGTGTTCAAAATCTACATAAGGTGTCATTTTGCCCTCCAAGCCTGGAAGGATATGAAGGCTCTGCCTAACATGATAAAGACCAAGGGTTATATTTTAATGACTAGATGCACACCAAGGATCTAGAAAATAGTGAACAAATGGGTTTTACTATTTACATGGGGTAATCTGTCAGTTTACATGGTGTCTACCACCGGTGGTCTTCAGGAAATTATTTGGTATCTTGCCTCTCTTTCATTTTCTCCTCCCTTCCTCCTTCCCTCCCTTTATTTCTGAGATGAGGGTCTCACTCTGTTGCCCAGGCTGGTCTTGAGCTCCTGGCCTCAAGTGATCCTCCAACCTCGGCCTCCCAAAGTGCTGGGATTATAGGCATGAGCCTCCGTGATGCCAGCCTATTGCTTGTCTCTCATACTTCTCTGCAGTGTTGTAGACCCAAGTGCATGACACCAGCCAAACCTAATCCCCTGAATATTTCTTTCTTTAGAATCAACCATCTGTACCAAAAAAAAAAAACAGTCCTTTTGTTACCATTTACTGTAGCACAGAGTATAATCTCCAAGCCTCATTAAAATGAAATATATGACAATGTGAAAGAAAAAAGAAAATTAATAAGAGACAGAAAACCATTCATTCATTCCCTCATTCAAAAGTCAACACATACTTAACAATTGACCTAATAGGTACCAGGCATCATCCTAGGAATGAAGGGCATACAGGGAATCCATCCTGTCCAATCCCTACCCTCCGGAGGCTTATATTCTGGTTGTGAAAAATAGGTAGATAATAAACAAATAATTAAAACAACCAGGTAAAACCTGACAGCTGGCATTAATTGAAAGAAGAAAAATTATACAGGGCAAAATGACAGACATGATGGGGGTGGGGAATTTTATGCGAGGGGGTCAGAGAGTGTAGCCATCTATATAAAGATTCATTCATTCAATATTTATTGACTGCCTTTGAAGAGCTGGGTACGTGCAAGATGTAAGATGAATAAGACATGGTCCCTGCCCTCCAGGAGCCGACAGCTCTGTGGAGAATCTTGCCACCTGCTCCATTAGGCAGACAGATTAGAAGTCTCAGGGCATACTGCTGCAGTAACATCGTACACAGTGACCAATTTGAACAGATTGTAAGTATTCCAAAACTCACAGTGGTTTCCATAAAATAACTCTCACTTCAAGCAAACATTTCAGTTGGTAAGTAACTCTATTTTCCACCAACAGCACTCAGATTTGAGGGCTTTCTTAATGCAACGATGATTTGTTTTTCTAATTGGTTGCCAAGGATTGTTTGGGTTCTTACTGAAATGTACTTGTTTAACTCCTCCAAAGCAACCTGGCTGGTTTCTTGTTGTACTGGCAAATACTGCCTCCTGTACTGAAAAATTTGTTCTTTCTGAAAAATTTGGACTGTCCCTGGATGGTGTGCATTAAAATCAAAGATTTCAGGGGAAAAAAAAGAATTATAGATTTTTTTGAAGTACATAATACCAGAACTTTTTATCAACCAGATTTACAGGAAGGTAAGCTCCACCCTGAATTATGTGCCATTTTATCCTATTTCTATCATGCTGTGTGTGCAGACCTGGTTGAACATTGCCATATGCATTGAGAAGCTGGAGAAAAGTCTAATTACGGTCAAAATGCTAGCTTGTAGGAACAGGATGTTTTCTTTGTTGTGTTTTTAATACAAGCTCCACATCCTCAGCCTTACAAAGGTCGTATAATATGACATTGTTAACACAAAAACTATCATGTGACAGCAATGCTGAGCAGAGAAGTCTTTGTTTTCCCCAAGACAGAGCCTTTTTGATAGGGGATGAGAGATCATATCACTGACAGTTGTTCCAGAGTAAAGGCAACGTACTTGCTGATCTCCCTGCTAGCAGGGGTGAAGGTAGTCTGCTCCCTCAAGGCTCCGGATGGGAACCTTCTTCCTCTTTGCACTCCCACTGTCAGATTCCTCACCCTTTGCCATAGTTAGGAGACCCAGGAGAGGAAATGATTTTGGCTAGGCTGAGACAGAAGCACAGGTGGTGCCACTTGTTATAAACTTCTCAGTTTTAGTTGGAGCTCGGAGCCAACTTCATAGTGGTCTCTGAGTGGTTTGCCCTGTCGGAGAAAGGCAAGCAAGAGCTTTTGGCCCTGGTTGTTGATTGATGGCATTGCTGCTGATTTCCACAAGCTGCCATCTTGCAGGGGACACATTTCCTCTCTGTGGCGTCTCAGGAGGATGGTGCCAACCTGAATCTCAAACGGGCTATACACAAATCTCCTCTTTCCTTAGATCCAAATAGTAGATTTGAGCAGTTCTTTCTATTCTGTGTTGGAGAAATTTCGCCCCAAATTTTGAATTATGTTGAGCCAGTCTGTTTTTCACTGTATCAAGGTGAAATCAATTTGTCATAAGTTGTGCCTTGTCCCTACACATTGGAGTCCTTCTCGTTGGTAAAGTTTTTACACTTATCACGACCTTTTATATAGCAACTCCCACTGCTAGGATCATGTCAGCTTTAGGGGGAAATGACAGACAGGAATTTTGCTATCAAAGTTACTTCCGAAGGCCATGAAAAGTCAATCACTGGATAAGATCAAGAACTTAGTTCTAAATATAAACTCTTCCTCAGCACTTGCACAGAAAAAAGAAAAGTCTGCTGAAGTCTAACTCTACATAAAATTCCCCATAGGAACACTGCTTCCTCCTGAATATTCCATGTTCTAAGGATGTTAAGGTGAAATTTACCCCATTGAATTTCCAGTGGCTGATTCTATGGCTTATGTGTATGCCCCAAATTTCCTTGATGAAACTCCCATTTTTCAGCTCTGTGCTCTTTGATTCAGAGAATATATTGCAATTAAGTAATTTTTGCAGAGTGGCCCTGCCCAACCGGGAAGGAGGTTCCCGTTGTCGGTAGGTTTGGTTGTCGGTAGGTTTGGCTTAGGGTATGCAGTTTATTTGTTTGGGTTGTATGCGTTGAACATATGCCCAGGGCTTTTAAAAACAGTGATGGGAACATTTGTACAAATGAAATTGAAAGCAAGGGAACAGGCATTGCCAACACTTTAATTATGAACCTAGCAACATGTGTACTTATTTGAGAGTTTAATGTGTATAAGACAAAACAGAGGGAAAGGAGGGGGCACCTGGTGGGCTTTTATTCTTAACTGGCAAGAAATAAAAAGAACAAAGCTCTTCTATCCTTTTGATGCTGAATGATATGGCACCCTGCCCTGTGTCCTTTTCCCAGTAACCTTTTCACTTTGGGGCAATGTCAGGACACAGGGCAGCCACTCTGAGGCAGCTAGAGTGGCCAGGCATGTCAGGTGATCTGAGTGGTTCCACTTTCCTCTTCTACTCAATGTTTCTTCAAGGTTGGAAGGGCCAGGACATCACAGGGTGTGGAACTCCTAAGAACACGTGTGGGTTCACGTTTGTGTATTAGAACCCTTACTGCTTTCTACTGCCTGAAGGGGAAAATACCAAACTCTTTGGAAACTCTCTTCTTTGACAGACACATTTCCCAGAAACTGTAACCAGACTAGCTGGAAGGCTGTTATAGTCGAGGACATTACTAAGCTTGAGGCAGTGAACCAAAAGAATTTAGAAAGTTTGAGACTTGGGAACATAGAATGGTTGACACACTCTTTCTTTCCCTTTAATTTTTGAGGGTTCCCCCCCCCTTGCATCTTTAATTCCAGGTAAAGTGTATTTCATCCCAGATAGAAAATCAAAACCCTCTTCAGTCTCTGCATGGATTAGGAATCATCATAAGGTTAAAATAACATTGTCTACCCTCTTAACATCTTTAGTTTTATTCTAAAGAAATTTTTTGGAGAAGTGTGTTGGAATTTTATTTTCATGTTATGTATGAGATGATATCTCCAAAGTAGCTATTATGCTGTTATAATATAATTTGAAGGGAAGAGAGTAGCTAGCTAAGAGGGTATCTTTTACTTTTAAGGCTTTTTTTTTTTAATTGATGGAAAAAGATACACACCAATACAAATAGTTCATGGCCAATTCTCTCCCTAAGTGTAACAGCTAGAACTAGTGGTTCCCAAATAAAATGGTAACCCCACTGAAATGTCCCAGTGGATTGCTGGATTTACGCTACCATGTCTGGTATAAATTTTGTGTAATTACAGCTGCCTGCTGAAGGATACCTGTGGTCTCTGCAGGTTGTCAGGACCTTAGTCCTGGCCAGAGGGCAGTGGGCAGGATTCAAACCCCTCACCCCTGCCAGCAGTCAGGAACTTCCTTCCCAGCAGAGACCACAATCTGTCAGAATAAACCAGCTGTGCAAAGCAGAATTAAAAAGCTTGTTGATTTAGGTAAAACAGTGCCACCTGTGATTTTTTTTTTTTTTCCTTTTAAAAAGTTGAGAGAAAAGAAAAAGGCAAATCCTAGAAAGAGGCAGTTAGCTTCTTAGGAAATGCCAGAATCTGTTCAGCTGAATGGGGCTATTTTCCCAGGAACAATAAAACAAATCAATACATTTGAATTATCACAGTGGTTTTTAAAATTACTTGAAAAGCTTGCCAAAACTTCTGACTCCCAGGAACTAGTCTAGAAATTGGGATTTAGAAAATCTAGATCAGTTTATGAGTCAAGGTCATCTGGAAAATGGGTGTTTTGCCACTCACAAAGGTAGTAGGAGCATTAAAAGATGAATCTCTTGAAGTTCTCTGTGAAGGGCCACATATGTTAATATTTAACTAATAGTGTTGGTAATGTCCCTTTTATTTGCTACCCATTGTGTTAACTCTGGGAGAAATAATAGCATTCCACTTGTGTATTGATAGTTTTCTATTATTAGAGTTCACCAAGAATACCTTCTTTTCAGGAAAATGATTTCCTTAAGCCAAAAATTATGAGCAACTTCTTTCTCAGAAGTTGTAGTTTTGTTGTTCCTGATTTAACACTGAAAATAACACACAGCCATCAAGACTAGTTTCAATTTACTTCCAGGGAGGAGGTTTTCATCATTCTGATTCATTCCCCTCCTTCCCTTCCTTCTTTCCTTCCTCTTTTAATCACAGATTGATTTGGGCTGGGATGGCTGGAATGCAGGCTAGTCTGAAGGGGTTTCTTCTTTTAATTGGACTGCAGAGAATAAAAATCATTAGGGGATGTTAGTATTGTATTTGGATAAAAGACTTTCCTTAATATGTCTGCCTTGCTCACAGCCCACATTCTTAGAATGAATTGACAGTACATAGTTCACATGCCTCACACACAGTGGAGGTCTGAATGAATGAGCAGGGGGGTGAACTAAGTAATAGGAAATGCTAAAAACACCATAAGAACATATGAAATTTGGACTATTTTTCCTTTGTAGTTACCACTTAAAAATGAAATTCTATGAAAGGATCATTCTTTCTTCACTTATAAAATGAAAGCACTTTCACGAAAATGTCTTAGAGCTGGAAAAACTTTGAAGACAATCGGTCTAGTGACTTTCAAGTTGTGGTTTCTAGAGCTGTAAAGCAAGGTTACTCCAACTTTGACTAAGCATCTGAATCACTGGGGAAGCTTTTAAAAATATAGATGCGATAGCCCCACTCCCAAAGAATCCAATTCAGCCCAGCATAAGTGTGCCCCGGATATGTATTTTAAAAGTTTTTATAGATTTTAATGTATAGCCAGAGTTGTAAACCAGCATTCTAGGGATTCAGTCATCCAAGAATTTGGACTTCTGGTCTGATATATACACGGATGCTCCCTGGAGACAATATGATAAAATATATTAAACTTAAAAAGTTGGGATGTGTTTGTGTCTTATTTTCTTAATAATTGTCTTGTGTCTCGTGGTCTTAGAGTTTCCATTAATTTCAACAAAAATTCTATTCAATTCAATTCAAGAAAAATTCAATGATACGGGGTTCTATTATATACTCTTAGGACAGGATATTCTACAACCGTACAAGAAATACATGGAAGATTAAGACTCAATCCTGTCCCATAAAGATTTTATGGTTTTGCAATCTGGAAACATATATATGTACAGGTAGAGAGTTTGGGCACAGACAGAGAAAAAGAGAAAAACAAGTATAAATATAACTTTAATAAAAGGCAAGTGTGTTATGAATGACACAGGTAGGATTGAGTCACTGAGGAAATATTACAGCTTTCAGTATTTGCTGTAATTTTCTCTACCCAGCATAGATCTAACAAAATTGAGCAGTTTTGACATCTAGTCTTATAATTCAGCCTGTGTTTTTTTTTTTTTTTGTTTTTTTGGATGGGATGGTGGGAGCAGGAATAAAAAGAAAAAGTAATACAGGCATCTCCTTTCGTCTTACCTCCACTTGATACAGGATAATACATTTCTTAGAACCTGGGATTCACCAGGCAAGAGATATCTCAGATGGAGGAAATGAAATAAAAAGCATGAATGCCAAAATGCTTTTCCGGATGCTTCTAGATGTCTGGTGTCTGGTGTCGTTGTTTAGGGAAGGCAGAGACGAGCATCTGCCTGACTTCATTCGTTTTTGTGCTTCTCCAGGTCAGACTGTGAACAGTCCCACGTTGACTCATCTCCTTGCATGGATAATGGACAAAGCTGAGTTTAAAAAAAGGAAAGGGAGAAAGAAACTGTTTGTTCTTCTTACTGGTTTTTTTTTTTAACTCACTATTTTTGGAATTGTTTTGTCCTCTTCCCAAACAGTTGCCTGGGACAAGAATTTTTAAGGTGTAATTAGATAATTTTGAATATGTAATTAGACATTAGATTGCATAAATTTCCAGTGACTCCATGTAGTCCACGCTTATATTTATTTTACAATTCTGATTAATGGATCAATACCAATAAAACTAGTATGAAAATGCATCTTACATATCAGTGCTTTCTGGGATCTTGTATCCAATGTCTGATTTCAGTAGAATATTTAGCATAAGAGAAATCCAAAGGATCAGGGGTTTCAAAGAAAGTTATATTCATTTCTGTGCAAAAGAATCAGGAAGAAAAAACTATTTAATGAGACGATCCTTAAGGGATGGGTGGGTATTCAACATGTAGGTGATCACAAAAGAACTTCCTGGCTGAATATGAAAACTGCACAGTTCTATTTGGGCAATGTTTGAGTTTGGAATATTAGTAGTAAAGAGGTAAAAATTTAGAATGGAAAAGTGGGCTCAGGCAGCATTCCATTTGTGCTGGGCCTTGAATTCATAGTTATGAAGGAGGTACTTACTCGTGAACCACTGAGTTGTTGGTTTGAGCATGGGAATTACATAATCAAGTTTGCCTTTTATTAAAGTTAATTGAGCAGCACAGTGGAGAATGGATTTGGGAAAAGATTGGGAACTGAGGAGTATGCAGAAGAGTATTATTGGACTAGTCCAGAGAACAGAGAAAACATTCCTATTGGAAAGATGGGCTTTTGGTGGGAGAGAAAGGACACAAAACAAGAGCCTAAAGAACTGAGCACACAAAGGTAAGCCAGAGTGGTGCTGCTCCCCTCGTCAAATAAGCCCTGACATGAATAGACTAAAGCAGGGGTCCTCAAACTTTTTGAACAGGGAGCCAGTTCACTGTCCTTCAGACTGCTGCAGGGCCAGATTGCTGGCACAGGGACGAGTCGGCTGCTAAGCAGGACAGGCAGCAGGGGGCAAAAAACACCCGGTGGGCTGGATAAATGTCCTAGGTGGGCTGCATGTAGCCGCGGGCCGTAGTTTGAGGACGCCTGATTTAAAGGGATCGGGCACGTGTGAAAGAATAGTTTTTGGTGCCTTTTAAAATCTCTTCCAGACTTGGTTATGTTACTGGTGCTTCTGTAGATGTGGCCAGTGCATTTTGAAAATCAGGATGGTTTGCAGTAATATATGATCATATAGGAAATAATGTTTGTAAGCAAACAAATGCTCTGCTCAACTAATAGACTCTACCAAGACAAAAATGGAAACTTCACTACCACTTAGAAGTATGTAGAACTTTTTCCCATTGAACTAATCACCGTATTTTGATTTCTTGTAGGAAAACATGAAAGTTGTAATTATTTTGATCAAAAATTCTGTGTATCTATGAATGCATCCACTCCTGTTCAGATTCTGTTTATATTCTTTATGATATCGTGATGTGTGTTGTGACTGATGAGGCTTGACTTTGAGCACAATCTAGGCCATTATAATTTTCAGTGTAGGCCCAGTAGGAGGCGGTATGGAGGGAATGGCGAACCAGCTATGGTGGTATCTAAGCTATGTTACCGTACATTGCAGCAGACATTTTTTTTTTTTTTTTTGAGAGGTCTGCTTGTAGGCCAGGTTCTGGGCTTGCTGACAGTGATATAAAGAGAAGTTGAGAATTTAATAGGATGTAAATATATACAATAAAAGTCCAGAGAGATAGGAAATAAGAAGAAAAAGGGAAACCGGAGAACCCCAAAGCAGGGCAGATTCTCTTTAATGAACAGAGTGCAGGAAGCTTTCTAAGGGCAGTGTTGTTTCATATAAATGGACAATCGACGACCAATTCATTTCCTCTTTCTCTCTTCCTATCTTCATCTTTCCCTTGCCTTACTTCCTCAAACATCTGTGAAGTACCCATCAGGCTTAAAGTTTTATGAAGGAGCTTTTGGTTCTAATCAGACGTGACTCCGGCCCTGAAACAGCCAACCAAACATTACACTAAGGATGTCCACCAAGTAGAAATGACGTAACCTAGCTGAAGTTGAGACATGTATACAAGTATAAGACAAAGATCAATAAAAGATTAGAAAATAGCTGAAAAACAAAGTCTTGAGGTCTTTGCTGTATTTACTGTATAAAAGCTGCTCCTGAATGCACAGGGAAACATTCAGAGCTACCCACGGGGAGTCACAGCTGTGGACTAGAACTAAGAACTGAAACCAGTGAGATCCCTCTCCAGGATGCAATGACTGGTTTGTCACTGGTCATTTGAAATCCCTGAACTGCATAGAGTTACACTCTCATGTTACATGAAAATCAACCTGTGGTTTTTCACTTCGGTATGTTTTCGAAAATTGTTTTCTGAGATCCTGTTGGAAAGACCCTCTAAAAATAATCTCATGGCTCTGTATTAGTGCTTTCCTGCTGCAAATGTGAAACCAGAACTTGGTTAGTAGACACTGAAGTCTTATTAGCTTTGAAAAACTGCTGTGCTTCTGTTTCACTCATTTTTTTTTCTCTTGTCCTAACCATTGAATCCTGAAGCACATTCTTTCATTAAGGAGATTCAGCATCCTCTACCGTAGTTGATTGCAAGTCATTAACAGCCTGCAGCATGTCCTAGTCCTGAAAGATAAGAGTCAGGCCTGTGCAAATGAAATCTTAAACAAATGCCGCTTTCTCTTAAAACACAGCAAACTTTAGTTGGTCATAGAACCAATGATAAAATTGTAGTTTAAAATTTAACTTTGTCTTCAGATCGTGTCCCTGAATGACTTTGATATTTGGATATCAAAACCAAGGCTTGCGTGCTTTCAAAGAGTCTCATTGCCCCTCCCAAAAACTATCTGCGATTCATTTCCATTCTGTGCCCCGTTCTTGTGCCGCTCAGCAAAATGGAGCCTGTTTCATCAGTTTTAGGTCTCTGTAGATTTACCCTCCATTCAGTGATTAATTACTAGCTTTCTGGTGACTTCTTAATCTTTTTCTGTATTTTAAAATATTCCTTCATTTCTCAATTCCCTTATGTAACATACAAACTAAATGGAACATACGCCCCTCTCCAGTTAGCTCTGCCTTTATACTAAAAGCATAATTTAAAAAATGTATTAATAATGATAAAAGTCAAAGCTTAAAAATAAACACCAGGTGATTGGTCTCCTCGGTTAAAACATTTAGTACTTCAGGGTCAAGGTGACAAAAATATCTTCATATTTTACACACCTAAAAATGCACCCATTTATGTGAGCAATCGTTGTATCTTTAAAAGATGCTGTAAATATGTAAAGATAGTTGGCCTCCAAATGTTTGAGTTAATAGAATTAAAAAAGAAAACCAAGACACAGTTTTATTGTTAGGAAACACTGAAATCTGCTGCTTAGTGCATGCACTAATGGCGCTTCTTGACAAATCACCTGTTAAATTTTAGCTGACAGCTTGTCATATATTAATTATAAATAATTGTAATATACGGCTATCATAATGCATGCAACCAAAAAAAATAGGAAAGGTAATTAAAGTATATCCTTTGTTTTCCCCCTTCACTTCTTGCTCACAAGGAAAAAAAATGACCCAGTGTTTCACTTGGGTTGGGATAGTGCCAATGGTTAATGGAATGCCCCACTCTACTAAAGAATTTAATGGGAATATCCATTTGTCACAGTCTCATGCTGTAATCTCCAGTAGCGGAGCCAATAGAAAATAGCATCGTACCATAACGTCCTCTATACACTGCAGGTGAGGGTGAAATGCGGCAGCTGAACTGAGCAGCCAGGGGGGAAGGTTTAGCTTTTCCAGGCCTTTCTTTAGAGAAAGACGTGGATTTCTTTTCTTAAAGAGGACTGTGCTGCCTGACAGCAACAAGAGCTGCTACCTTGAAGAAAAAGGAAGGTATTTCGTTTAGATGCAAAAAAGTGTGAATGTTTGCTTATCAGGCTTCAGAATCCCTGACCACTTCTTTGTCTACTGGCAGCCCACCAGTCTGCAAAGAGCCTTTGAGTAGAGGAATTCTGGAGGACCAGGATCAGATACCCATTTCAATATCTCTTGAGTCTGAGTTTGAGCTTACAAATCTGAGGAATGGGAGCACCACCACCCATAGGTGCAATGGTACTGATAGAATGCAAAGGATGACATGGGTCAAAAAACAGCATGGAACCTTAGTTACTGTCCCCTTCACAGTGGAAGTTGAATTATAGTGCTGTCTGGTTACTTATTCTGTATCTTATTGCCCAAGTGAATTTAAATATTGTTCAGTTTAGAGACTGTCTCCTATTCCTTTTTATGTTGCTCAGGCACTAGTTCTGGGTTTGGGAAAAATAAGCTTCTGAATTAAATTTCTAAATTAAATCTGAAACACATGCTCAAATAATACATTTCAATACTTGTAAATGTGAATATCTAAGTTATATGAGGATTCAAACTATTATTATTTCATTTCTGCATGAACCAGCAAATTAAGAAAGTATGTGAGACATAACCTAGCACCTGTAGAAGAAGGTCTCACGTGTTAGTTTGTGTTTCATGAAATTCTTTACTATCTTCAGAACACGTCCCTTGAATCTATTCTCTTCTTCTCTAGACCAGCTGGATTTAATAAAAACCATTGTAGTCTTCCCAAGGAAAACATGATTAGCAACAATTTATTCCATATCTTGGTTAATAATTTATCATCAATATAGAAGTAAAAATATTGGATGTGAAGTCACACGGATCTGGGTTTCAAATTCTAGCTTGCTCACTCACGAACTGTCGGCTCGGGCAAATTACTTCTTTTCTCTGATCCTACTTTCTCACTTATACAATAGTGCTAGTAATGCTTAACCAGCAAGCCAATTGTCTTGATTGTAGAGATGAGAGCGTGGCATTCAAAATTTTCTTTTAATCAATTACTAGCCACATGATCAAAGTATACGTTTTGCAAAACAACATTTAGTATATGTAATGTACTCCGATTTTTGTTCTTTCTTTTCTTTCACTTAAAAATTGTTCATGACCCGCCAGATTCACAACCATGTTAAGGTCATAGTCTGCCTTTTGAAAAATGGTGGGATGTGACAACGTGCTAAGCAGGGTGCTTAGTGCACCATACATGTGTAATAACTGATCGCGATGATTGTGTGCATGCTTATTTTTAGCCTTCTTTTAGGATGCTTCATGATAAATGAGAATAAAATCTTTCGAGTACTTCTAGGAACTAAATCCTCTGGATGGGGTCCAGAACAGAGTCATACTCATCGTTTGCTGAATTATGCACTAGGGGGGGTTGTGCTATAGCAAAGCTCCTGTGTGCTATTCATCACAGAATGGTAGAGCTGGAAGGGGACTACGAAAATGTCTAGTCCCTCTGCTTCACTTCCCTTCATTCACGTACAATTTTAAAATATTTCTATGTTCATTTCTTATTGATAAGTGAGAAACTAGCTTCCTTGATCCAGAACTTGGAGGTAATGATGAACAGTTGGTGGGATGGGAGTACTAGGTCTTGATATCTGGGTTCTTGTCCTGCTTCTGCCCCCAAACAGCTGACCGTAAACTCTCAGGCACTCAGTTTACCTCCCCCACCCCATGAGGTGATTTCAACAAAGGATTAACCCCATCGCTGATGTTCTTTAACATGATATTTACAAATGGAAAACATCAGTCCAGAGGTTATATGGATACCCAGCATTAGGGTGCTATGTTGTTGTAAGTCTTCTCTGCAGTATTAATACATGTGTAGGGGGCTGAGTCTTACTCCCACTACTACTGGGACGTGCACAGCAGCGTCGCCCTAAATAATTATCAGTCTCCTTTGTTTAATAATAACCCAGGCTCTCTAATCCCCTCATCCCATCCCTACTTCTTTCTCCAGGATTTTTGGCTGCAGCAGGAATAGGAATAGGGAGGACCTTATAGTGTTAGAAAAGTTAAGTCATTCATTTATACGGTCCTCTGTCTGTTCTGATTTCTGGTTCTCCTTTCCACCTGCTCATTGCTGAGTTTTCTGGGTATGCGAACTTGCTACCAATGGGGTAAGGTGTTATTTCCTCAACTAGACTCCAAGATACTAGTCAGATTTCCCATCTGGGTTCTTTTTAAATGAGGTCAGATCTGCAGGCAGAGGTAGCTGTTTCTCTTTACCACAGACATAAGCAAGGTATTATTAAGGTTTTTAAAACATTCCGTTTGTTACTAATATCCAACTGGATGAGAAAAGCTCAATCACAGGTTCATGAGGGAAGAGGTGGCAAGGACAGAGCCAAGAAGGGGTGTGGATCCGGGGGAGGCTCAGCTTTCTGGATCTATCTGCAGGGTGCAGGGAGCAGGCGTCCATCACTTCTGCTCAGCCTTTCAGCATCTCCTGTCATCAGAAAGAGTGGAGGGTACACCTGGCTTGATGGCTTGCACAGGAATAGAGTTGATTTTTCACTTTGAGGCTAACCATAAAAACAAAAACAAGAAAAACAACAGACTCATGCCAGGATGTTCCTCCACCACCTCCCAATTGCTAGAAAATGAAACTTCATTTACAAGGACTTCTTGTAAAAATTTGTGACTTCTTTTTGGAGTCCATGGGGCAGAGGATTACTGACCATCCTTCAGTGCCTTTCAGGAGCACAGCAGGCACACGGTGGGAACCAACGGGCAGGCTGAGAAGGTGGCCAGGGCGCTGGATCATTAGGTCAAATCTAGGGGGTGCTTACCATTGCTCTTTCAAAGACAGCGTGGAGTCCCCGGGAATAAGTATTGTGTATACGTGCCAGCATGAACATAGAAAGAGCAATGCAGGTGCCTGGTGACCCAGGCTGTATTTTTTTTTAAAGCATTCTGAGTTTTTAATAAATTTTAATGGGCCAATTGCCAGTGGTGGCCTCCAGCTGTTGACTTTTTCCACACGTGCTAGAGATCCTAGGAATAGTGAAGAGGTTGAAATGCATCTCCTGGCTAACAATCCACACTGCCACGTTCACCACCTTGGGTTGGTGGGTGAAGACTGTGTCGCCCCACAACTGGGTGCCTACCCAGGGAGAGCGTGTTGAGGTGTCCTTCAGAGAAACTGGGGAGCCCCTTATTTCTAACATCATAAAACCAAGTAGCCTGAAAGCAAAACAAGTTATGACACTACGATTTTCATTCAATACTTCCCTTTCTTCCTCCCGCCTCCGAAGTGGATCCTGCAAGCATCCCGAAGAAGGCTGCCAAGGTGAACTGGGGCGCACACAAACTGTGCCTCATCAACGCGGGCTCCTCGTGTTTTCACTGCTTTGAATAGGGCGCGACCAGCAATTTTTCCCCGTCCTTTGCGCTGGGACGTAGAGCAGGAAGCGCCCGGGTGTGCATCTTAGGAGATGAGTGGATCTGTTGGGGAGGGTCTTTTCTGGTCTGGTGGATGGATGCTGGGGGGTGACGTCACCCCGCCCCCTCCTCTGCGAATGAGAGTGTGTGTGTGTGTGGGGGGGGGTGCCTCCTTCGCCCAGCTCTCTTGCCTGCCCCTCCTTCATCCAGCTCCCCGGCCCTCTCAGTGGGTCAGTGGTCCAGATTCAGAGCTTTGCCAGCGGGCGCAGCGGCCCGGCTCTGCCGGTGCCGGACGCACCCACACTCACACTCCCGCGCAGGCAACGTTCACACACGATCCCCCAGCGCTGGGGCACAGCGATTCCGTGGGATCCCCAGCACGTTACGAGGATTTTAGAAATCACCCAGACAAGGAAACAAAGAGAGAAGCCTTTCCATTACTTTCTTGAGCTTTTCCATTTAATTTCCCCACCAACCCACCGCGTCCGCGACCGTAACCCCCAGACTCACGCCGGGTCTGAGGACTGGGCTGGCTTGGGCTGCTACCCCGCCTCCTGGCCCTTGACTCTCCCTGGGCCCGGGTCCAGGCATCGCCTCTCCCCCCTAGCCGTTCCCCCGTCTCCCCTGCGAGCCTCAGTTTCTGGTTACCTCGCGTGCGCTTCACTTTTGGGGGGAAGAAGAGAAGAAGGGGAGGGAGGCACTGAGGGGGGCAGCCGAGTTGCTATTTGTGGCCAAAGAATCCGCTTTAAAAGCAGCAGCAGCAGGAAGAAGGAATCGGGAGAGGCGGAGGGAGGAGAGGAGACGCGGCCTCGGACCCCCCCAGCCGCGAGCGGCGGAGCATCGAGCCGGAGGAGGAGGAAGAGGAGGAGGAGGGACCGGAGACAAACAGCGGCGGCGGCGGCGGCGGCGGGAGAAGCGGGCGCTGGGCGCACAGGAGGAGCGGGAGGAGGAGACACCGCCGCGGAAGCCGCGGGCTCGGCAGGGCCGGGAGGACGGCCCGGGAGGAGGAGGAGGCGGCGGCGGCGGAGAAGGGGTAGAGGTGGAGGGAGGGCGGGGAGACGCGCTCCCGTGGATGCTGGACTTGGGGATTTGGGACTCACTCGCTGACTCTTCCTCCACTTCCTCGCTCTGGACTGGGCTGGCCGCACGAGGGCTGGGCGGCGGCGGTGACTAGGGGGGTTCCGCGGCGGCGGCCGCCGCTCCGCGGGATTAAATTGGCCGCCCAAAGGCGGCTGCGCGGCCGTGGCGGGGCGCGAAGGCGCTGGAGGAAAAGTGCTGGTGGCGGCGCGGGAAGCGGTGGCGGCGGCTGCCCGGAGCCAACATGACCAGGTAAGTGCCGCGCACTGACCCGGTCTGCCCCACTCTGTCCTCCGGTCTTGCCGCCCAGGAGCGCTGTGCGCCCGCGGGGGCTGCGGGCGCCTCCTTGGCCGGAGCGTCTTGCTCCCGCTTCGGGGAGCCCCGCGCCCGGGCGCCGGAGCGCACACAGTTTGCTCTCGTAACCTCCTCGGGCAGAGGTCCTCCCCTGCATGGTTTACTCCTCGCCTGAAACCTCAGTCAGACCCGGGGAGAAGCGATTCTAGAGAAAGGGGTGTCCGGGTATGTGTATTTGTGCGACCCCCGCTCTCTGGTTCTAGGGTGGGCGTAGCATTAGGGGAAATGGTGGAGCGGTGGGGCAGTCCAACCTTAACCAGGGATTCTGCCACCTCTATTTTTTTTTTTTTTTAAGGCAGAGATTACTGTTTTAAGGAGGGCTGATTATGGTGAGGGGGCGATTTCTTTTTCTTTCTTTCCTCTGAACTAGTGGGGAGAAGGAGAAATAGCAAGGATCAAAGTCTACGCGGCTGCCATAGAGGAGGGGGATTGTTTTGGAGACCTTTCCCTGGCAGAATCAGAGCTCGTAGTTGTGCTGCGGGAATCCGGTGTGCTCGCACTCACATCCACTCCTTAGAAGAAGGAACGCGTAATTTACAAGGCAGAATCAAAGTTGTAGGAAACAATTATTTGCTTTCCTATAGATTTATTGTACGTTTTATTAAGGTGTGTAGTAAACTTACATTGCTTCTCTGGGTGTTTTTATTTAAAAGCACTGACAAGTGAAGTCTATTTTTAAATCTAACCCTTAAAAAACATTTTGAACACCAGGCGTAAGCTTAGCTTTCGCTAACTGGGTGTTCCGAATAGAATAGTAGTTCCATTTTCTGAAACCTGGACTATCACAATCTACTTGTATTGTTTCCAGTCGCCTCCCAGTGAGCTACAGCTACTTGCCAAGTATCTCTGTTTTCTAAAATTCTTACAGCGGTCTCCCGACCTAAGCCACAGTTTGCACCCTAATACATAGGAGGATTCTTGAGAAATCGCTCTCCCGTACTTCCTCTTAAAGTTTTTTTTTTTTCCTTAATGCCCAAAGATACAAGGCTGGTGACTTAGAGTGGAGCGCGCACATTCTGAGCCTTTCAGAGGCTAGTAACCGCTTGTGACTTGCCATAGATTTTCTGTTGGATTTACAGAGCTACAAATGTGGCCTTTACCCTTTGGTGTATTCTAGCTATCTTGTAGCACACCTATGGGGACTTAGTTCAACCGTAGATACTTCTGACCATTTTGACTATTCTTTCTGTTTTTAAGTGCACACCCCAACCGCTCAACTTGAGTGAAACCAGTTTGATATACCAAGACTTGAAACATGTTGATTTAAGGACATCTGTAGATGATACCAAGTTAAAGATTATGTTGTATAGGTAATATGATGATATCCAGAAAAACGTTCAGTACATTATACTTATTATGAAACATATTCTCTCCTATGCCATAGATATTATAGCAAAAAGAACACATTTTAAATCCTTCACGTCCAAATTCTTGAAACAGACATCTTAAATGGACAATGAATCTTTCCCTACCTCCCACATCCGTAATTATGTACTGTACTTTGATTTTCAATGGAGCTAGCAATTCTGCGACAGATTTCTTAAATTCACCCTTATGCTATCAGCTATTATTGTACTTTCAAAGTGTGAAATTGACAAGCTGGTCAGTTTCATGAATTCAGCTGTCAGATTGTGTCCAGTTAAAAATTGCTAAAAGCTGTAAATGTGCCTGCCTGGAATTTTCTTTTGTGAAGGAAAGACAGCAAGGGGATGGGGGATCCAGAAGTATTATTCACTGTAGATCTTTTGCAATAGGTGCACTTCAGTGTGAGATTTATCCCTGGATGTTGTGGGGAAATGTGTTTAGACTTCTGCCACTGTAGAAGTGGCATTCAGTTTTTGTATCTCATTTTAAATAGTGAGTGCTTTACACAGAAAAAGCCTTTGGTAATAATGGTATAATAGGAATGAGAGTCAAAGAAGAACAGTATTTCTCTCACGTACATTTTAATATAATTGGATAATATATTACTTCTGTAATGACATATAGAGAAGTGGATGAATTAAACATCTTTATTGTGTAGGTTATGTAACACAAATTCTTCTTGGGCCAGCGCAGTTGTACAGTTCCTAAAGTCATGAAATGTAGCAACCTATTTTAATATATGTGCATTACAGTAGATACCCATAGATGTAAAACCGCTTAAAGTATTAAATACAATGATTTGATTTGCCTTTCGGGATGGACACTCCTTTAAATCCAGAATGTCTCAAAGTCAAGAACTAAGAATTGGAGTCCCTTCATCTGCTGCTATTTGCTAAGCCACTAGGGGCCTGTATAACTGTTCTTATATCCAGACGACACCCTCCTATGGCATATGCGAACCCTTCTTAGAGAAACATAAAAAAAAAAATTCAAGTAGGCAGTCCCCCAAGTTGTAGTATAGATATTTTTCTTTTTCAATACATTAACTCATGCACTGATGTTAGTCAAAGGACATTTCAAGAACATTATTTAGGGATTTTCTCATACTATGGTGGTGTATGGATGATTTTTCATATAGAGTGTGGATAATAGAAAACAGAAGAGGTATTTGTTCAAATTCATATGTGATCCCAGTTTTTCAGCGTATGGCAAGGGTAAACAAGTAGGAACGTTAATAACTTTTATGGGACTGATAAGGCTGTTATTTGCATAATGAAGGGTTAAAAGATAAATGAAGCAGAATTACTTTGGGAGAAGTGTAGTCATAGATGGATGGTGTGATTAGAGGAGCTTTGTAAGTGCTGCACAAGTTTGTGTGGAAGGAGAATCTGAGGCTGCAACTACAGTTTAGTCAGCACTTGCCAGACCTGGACGGAGGATGCACTATACATTTTTAAGTGTCAGTTTCACAAATTTAAAATCGACCAGCCGTGGCAATCTTGATAGACATTAGGCAATAAGGTCAAGTATACTTACACTGTTCTTTTGTTGATTTTCAGTTTTTCAAACTGACAAGGGTGACGATTTGTAAAAGAGCACACTGTTAGTATTTGCATATTGGATTTCTTTCAGAGCAAACTTGATTTATCAGGCCATTGAACTATTCTCTTTTTAAAAGGATTCTATGGGTAAATAAGAATTCATTAAGACAATCACATAGGAAAATTGCCATTTCAGGAAAGACACATTTATTAAAGATGACTTTGTTTTAAAACTACCCTAAGTTTCATCCTGTTTGTCATGGCAGACTGAGCGTCGGGGTGTGTGTGTGTGTGTGTGTGTGTGTGTGTATGTGTGTGTGCGCGCGCTGAGATCCTGAGAGTGTTGTTCTTTTAGGCTCACATTTTTTTTAATCTATACATATAATCTTTGGTCATGGTATCTTTCTAATTTCTGGAAGTTTCTGGGAATCTCAAACGTGAACATTTCTTTTGATGTAGTGTACTCAACTTAGTGTCCACAAAATATACTTTTAAGATTTGTATTACAAGCCCAGATACAAAAAGTACTAACTATATAATTATGCCGTTTTCCGAGAGCATTCAAAGATCCTATGTTTTTTCCTATTTTCTTAAAAGACAGTAGTCATGTATGAGTAAACGAGTTATATTTTTAAGCCAAGCTTATTCCGAATCTCTTATTGCCTTACGGATTTATTTACCTTTTTTTGTTGTTGCTGCTTAATCTTTGTACTGTTTATTTTCTTTGAGAAAATCTTCTAGGAAAGCTACTTACTTGTGATGGCAGCAAAGCAACTTGCAGCCTTGAGCAAAATCCGTGTTTAAAAACATTCCTTTTTATATTGTCAGTGATTTGCCAAGAAGGAGCAAAGAGAAGAGCTGTGCTCTCTGTGAACTACAAGATTGAGGATTCCTATATAGCACATCAACTGGAGAAATCTGATAATGTAGAGGGAGATTGCTTGGACGGGATTTGTCAGTACATTTCATTCCAACCAGCATCACTTGTTTTAAGCTTCTGTAATTTCATAGTACAGCAGCATTGGTATCAAAGGATAGGTTTGTTTGGGGACATATTTTCTATATGGATTATCTCATTTGCTTGTAATTAGTAGTTGGTAAATCGTTCTTGGCTTGCATTTGTTTCAACAAATAGTGTCCAAATTCTCACTCTTAAAAAAGAAAGTGCATTTCAGCCCTCTGCAATGAAGCCCTTAAGAAAGATAGCCGGCACAAAATGCCATCAATGTTACTTTAATATAAATGAATATGTGTGCTTTAATGTGTGTATGGAAACGCAAGCATCGCCTGGCCTTCTTTCAGATGTGTAAGTCAAGCCTGTAAAATAACAAAAAGACAAAAAAAAAAAAGATAGATAGCTGAAAGGATATGACTTGTGCTAACTGATTGTTCATTAGATGAAATTAGAGCCCCAGATGTAAAACTTCAGCATTTTCTTTGCGTCATAAGTCTTAGGAAGGTCAAAGACCAAATGCTTATACGTTACAGCAGTCTCTGACCCAACGTAACCTAAGTAATAATGTCATGACCATGGTGCTAGACTGGAGCATTAATGAAATAGAATTCTTCCAAGAAGTATTTCACGAAATTACACTTACGACCTGTGCCCCTCGTTTCCCCTTTCATAAATCACCCATTTGCTCCCATGTAATCAACGGTGAGTTTGGATTTGGATTTTCTTCTCCTAACATTTTATTATGAAATAGTTTTAAGACTTAGGCATTCAAGTAATTTAAAGGTTATGTGCATGAATACTGTTATACTTCTGGAAGGAACTCATTGGAAATTAAAAAAAAATGACTAAAACAATCTCTGTCTCCTATTCAGGCAACTCAGAATAATCTAGTATCTTTCTGTTCATTATTTCCTGTTGAATGCTGATACATTTTATAGGACCATATCAGTACCACTCAGCTGGTCTATAGCTTTTTGAAAATTACCCTAAAAGAGAGGCAAAAG
Organism: Galago senegalensis; assembly: GCA_963575145.1. Lineage (NCBI taxonomy): Eukaryota > Metazoa > Chordata > Mammalia > Primates > Galagidae > Galago > Galago senegalensis. The sequence continues at coordinate 45,264 of CAUYTI010152961.1, forward strand.
TGAGCATGTTCATGACTTTTTAACCTCTGCTGTCCCTCAAATCGAATCCCTATGTGCCACAGATCAGTAAATTAAATGGAAACGATGACAATTTGGAAAGCTAAGACAGCTCCTTCTGTCTGTGAGCTAGCAGGTCATGTGTACCAGCAGGAAAACAGTATTGAAACAACTCAGAAGTTCACCCCTGCTCCCCGCCCCCAGTCTACAGCAAGCAAACCTCCCTTTCCTTTGCAAATGAGTGCTTTTAGGTGGCAGGTCCCTCTTTGTCTCCTTCAGAATTTACAACAAAATCTAAGAGCCAAAGCTGCCTTCTGAGCTAACACTTTATCTTAGTTCTTTGCATTTACTGACCAGAAAGGCTACTTAACTGGACTTCTTTGACTTTTAGATAACAATGTCAGGAGCCTAGTGACTTTGACCAGATTGCTGTTTAGGAGATTTAGCTGTAGTAACACTTTTGTCAGTTTCCTGAGCTAGCTTCCATTCATAAATTCTCAATCGTATTTTTTTTTAAACATCCCTTGAACTATGTTCTTCAATGTAGCAGTAGCTACGTAAATTGAGATGTGTGAATTGTATGTAGCAAACGCTATCTGTCAGGACTGCTTTGAGATTTGGAGAAAATTGTACTTCCAAATATAGAAAATGATCGTCTGTTATCATTAGGTCACAAGTAACAAGAGACGTCTTTTCTCAACTTGTCATTAGACAGACTTCTTTTGTTAACTACAAGATGTAAGTTGGTACTGATTTTATAAATGATGGGAAATTAGTTATTATTGAATCTCATCATGCAGGTCTATAATGTAGGTAAATAGAACAATGATCCAGTTAATTCATAAAAATTTGTCTTGTTTTGTATTTTAAATTAAAAAATTCTGGAACGTAGACTTCATGTAGTGAACGTATTGTAATCAGTGACACTAGTTTATATCATAGAGTTCTGCTGTCTTCAGCTAGTGTTTCTCCCTGGCTTAAAAATTAAGATCTATGACTATGAGTATTTGGTGGACATTTACCGTATTGGCTCTTTATTGTGTACTCTGCTGTCATTACGACAGACCCTAGAACTATCTTTTTCTGCCAAGCATGTTTATTGAATTCTGTACGTATCAGTGTGCCATAGTGCACGATTTATCTTGGAGAGCTTTTAAAGCAAAAGCAAGAAATGAGTTTTCCTACAACGTACGAAGAAAGCATTTCCCTTAAAAGTCAAAAATGTATTAGTATATTCCTGAGGACATTTCATTTGAAGCTGCAGTTTGGGAGAAGAAATGTCTAGAAAAGCAGTTAATTAAAATGCTGAACCAAAAGAAGTGCCCCCTTTTTTTCTCTCTATAATGGTAGGGCATCTTAGAAAGCTGCTCAGCCCTTTGCCCAGTGCAGCTGTCCTTCCCCGAAATATCAGGTTTCAAGAGCAATGATGGATGGTGGGTGCCTGTAGCCAGTTGTGGGGTTTGCTCCGAGGTCAAATGTATTGATGGAGGAGAGGAATTTACTGCCTTCTGTCTCTGCCTAAGATCCACCAGTACCGTTTCACAGGAAGAAATTAGACTAGACATGTCAAATGTGATCCAGTGTCCCATTATAGGTCAACAAGTTTTCAATGTTTAAAATAAATTTTTTCTCCATCCTCCAACTAAAGAGGACTATTAAATGTGCACTAACGGTTGCTTACTATGTAAGTAGAGCCCGGCCTCCCTGTGAAACATATTCCCACTACTTGTGCTATTAACTTAATTGAAACAATATTTAAGGATTTTCAGAGAAAAAAAATATACCTGCCAATTCAGAGCTTCTAGTTGAAATAATTTATATGATTTCTTTAGATATGATTCTTTAGATACATGGTTTTATCTCTTATTTTAAATCTATTAGGATTGTTTGCCTGGTGGAGAATAATAATCTATTGGACAAATCTCAAATATTTGTAGGAGGGGGAGAGACTTGTACTATTTTCTTATCGGAACACAGTATTGGACGCCTCTCTCACTGACTATTTTCCATGGATGGAAGTTGGTGGCGTATTTGCCATGGATGGAAGTTGTTCTCTCTGAGTTCCTCCTTTGACCTTTACTTTCTCCATCACTGTCAATTCCCTCTTTGTGTGACATTTTGGCCTCTGTGTCTCCATCTCCACTCTAAATGGTATCGTATTTTATCTGGGCTGGCTTCAGGTCTCTTGCCTATATTGCCTCCTGCCATTTCCCTATCTACTTGTCATGGAAATGATAATTTTTGCATAAATATCCCTTGAAATAAGTTTCCTGGCCTTTCTCTGTAGCCCCAGACCTCCATTTCCATCTGCTTGGTAGCTGATTGAGGAACAGGAGTGTCCCTCCTATCGCAACTCTGTTATTTTGTCTTCCATCCATATTCATATCTCCTTCCCTTTTCTTCATACCTCAGCATCTGACTTATCCCTGACTCATCTCTCTTTTCTTCCTTTCCTTCTTGTCTCCAGCTAATTTTGGAGAATAGATTCTATTCCTGTCATCTTTCACTGCATCGCTTCCTCTCCGTTTCTACCTTTACGTGTGTTTAGAGGCTCAGCAGTCGCATGCAGCTTCCTATGGGCTGTTTGTGTTTTCCCATCTCTCCTCTCCCTAAAAACTTGTACTTTATGAAATGCAAGGCTGAACAATCAAGGACTCAGTACTCAACACAGCTGTCAGAGCCCTTTGCCCTCTAACCCCAACTTGGAGGTCCAGCCTCCTCTCACCATAACCTCAAGCCTGTCTGTCTGCCCACCTGCAGCAGCAGACAGGGTCCCTGCTGTCACTGAAGACGCTCTGCTTTGGGGCCCTTCTTGTTTCTACCAATACTCTTCTTAGAATCCCCTTTTTCTCCTTGCCAGCTATCCTAAATTTTATCCATTAAAATCCTTCTGTTTATTCTCTCATAACGCTCAGCTCAGGACTATTTTCTTTCCTTCCAATTGAGTTGAATTTCACTGAAATGAATGTAAAGAATAATTGTTCATTAGAAAACTCTGATGATCCTTAAGACCCCGAGACAGGTGAAAAATAAAATTGCTTTATCAGGAAAAATTTCTTTAATTTTCTCAATATTGCAAGTGCAGTACTAGTCAATGTATAATAGTCGTAATAATGATAGTCTCTACAATTTACTGAGCACGTGCCATATACCAGACACGGTGCTCAGCGCTTTACCTCCAATGTCATGTTTAACCTCAGAAACAGCACTCCGTGTAAGTCAGATGCATTTATTATCATCTTTGTAGAAGAGGAAGCTGATCCATGGAAGGGTTAAAGTTGCACACAGACGTAATAAAGTTGGGAATTAGAGCCAAGGTTTGAAGTCAAGCAGTAGTAACGTTCCAACTTTTCCATGTGTCCACTCCACTCCTGTGTATGCCATGATTGAAAAAAAAAAAAAAACGTGTCTCTAGCATCTTCCAGGCAAATATATTTGATGGGATGGTACTTTCTTGACTCAAATTTAAGAAAAATATTGAGTACTATGTAGGTTGTCTTTCTACCATTTCTGAAGAGTTTTCTGTTCCTTTTTCTGCTTGGGACTGAAGGCATTGAATTTTTTTTTTTTTTTTTTTTTAACCAAAGGGGTTTGGACTAAATCATCTTTTTTTTTTTTTGCAGTTGCCTTGCAGCTCTAAAATTTTATGCTTTTCAGCCAGTAACACAACTGCCTGAGCTCTGGGGTCAGTCCTAGAGCAGAAGTGTTTAAATGAAATATCTCCACCAAGAATAGTTTTTAAAATCACAAAGGCTGGCATTTTCATAGCTGGCCAATAGGTAAAGAATCAAAAGCATTTTTATAAAGAGAAATATAGATCCAGCAGGGATATCTGAAGAACAGCCGCCCATCAAAGAAGTGGAATTATTCCAAGCGACTGATATATATGCATTCACTTATTGGCAGCCCTGCCCTAACACAATTTTATCTGAGAAACATTTGTCAATTATAATGTCCTCTATAATACTCTGTTTTCACTGCTCACCTGTTAATTGCATTGTCAATAACAGATGGATGGTTTTATTATTTTTCCCTGTTTAACCTATTTCATCAAACTTTAGCTTTTTCTTCTTTTTTATAAGTCCGTGGAAAACTATTTCTGATTAATTATGGTTTTATAAATAATAAAATACAAGATGTTACATTTGTTTGATGAATTGAAAAATTATTTTTTCTCTGACAGCAAGGTGCCCTGAAGTTTTAAACCAGACATGGTGCATAAAATAAACTTACATGGGAAATTCTCTGGTGTTTTATGGTGTTTATAATAGCTTAACAATTAAGTCTTTGACCAGGTTTGTAAAATGCTTCTCACATGCATACCCGGGGCTATTTAGCCCTGTTTTTTAACAATTAATCCATAAGCACAGCTTCCTAGAATATGGAGCAGGGCGTCTACCTGAGACATGGAGTAAGGGTTCTTTTACAGTTAGGTTATTATTCATGTTTTTTGATGATAATGATTATAAGCTAAGAATAGCAAATGTAATGTATGCTGTTACACATGTTCAGCTACTATATTAAGAAATGAGTGCTTAAGTTTATCGTTATCTGATTCTTGCTATTGTCCAGACTCAACCTGAATTTGATTTATTTTTGCCAAGAAAAAGGAGTTTTTTTTTTTTTTTCCCCCAGAGACAGGGTCTTGTTTAGTCACGCTGGCTAGAGTGCAGTGGTGTCATCACAACTCATTGCAACCTCAAACTCCTGGCCTCAAGAGATCCTCCTGCCTCAGGCTTTCAAGTAACTGGGGCAACAGGTCTGAGCCACCATGCCCAGATCATTTTTTTTTTTTTTTTGGTACAGCTGGGGTCTCATTATGTTGCTCAGGCTGAGTTCAAATTCTGGCATCAGTTCAGCGCCTATAGCTCAACCGGCTAAGGTGCCAGCCACGTATACCTAAGGTGGCGGGTTCGAATCCCCAGCCCAGACCCGCCAAACAACAACGACGGCTGCAACCAAAAAATAGCCGGGCGTTGTGGCGGGCGCCTGTGGTCCCAGCTACTTGGGAGGCGGAGGCAAGATACTCGCTTGAGCCCAGGAGTTGGAGGTTGCTGTG
>CAUYTI010152964.1:0-14114 GCA_963575145.1 Galago senegalensis
TCACAGCTCACAGCAACCTCCAACTCCTGGGCTCAAGCGAGTCTCTTGCCTCCGCCTCCCAAGTAGCTGGGACCACAGGCGCCCGCCACAACGCCCGGCTATTTTTTTTTGGTTGCAGCTGTCATTGTTGTTTGGCGGGTCCCGGCTGGGGATTTGAACCCGCCACCTTAGGTGTACGTGGCTGGTGCCTTAGCTGGTTGAGCTATAGGCGCCGAGCCACTTTGAAGGGTTTTTAAAAAAAAAAAAAAAAAAGAAAGAAAGAAAAAAATTTTTTTTTAATTACTTCTTTCTCCTGTAGTGTTTTCTTGCCCCCCATGGAGCTGGGATCACAAGGTCCGGCTGTCTCGTTGTCCTGTTGTTGTTGTAGAGATGGGGTCTCACTCTGGCTCATTTAGCTCAGGGGGATCTTGGCTGGTCTCAAACCTCTGAGCACAGGTGATCCACCCGCCTTGGCCTCCCGTAGCGCTGGGACTACAGGAGTGTGCCACCATGCCCGGCCATTAAGCATCTTTTCATGAGCTTATTGACTGTGTATCTTCTTTGGAGAAATGGCTATTCAAATCCTTTGCCTATTTCTTAATTGGATCATGTGCTTTTTTGTTGAATTCTAGAAGTTCTTCATGCAGTTATATTCTGGATATCAGTCCCTTATCAGATATATGATTTGCAAATGTTGTCTCCTATTTTGTCTTTTCACTCTATTGATAGTATTCTTTTATGTGTAAAGCGCAAGAATTGTTTTTTGTTTTTTTTTTTTTGAGACAGGAGCCTCAAGCTGTCCCCCTGGGTAGAGTGCCGTGGCATCTCAGCTCACAGCAGTCTCCAACTCCTGGGCTCAAGGGAGTCTCCTTCCTCAGCCTCCCAAGTAGCTGGAACCACAGGCGCCCGCCACAATGCCTGGCTATTTTTTGGTTGCAGCCGTCATTGTTGTTTGGCGGCCCGGGCTGGATTCTGTCCTGCCACCTTGGGTGTACGTGGCTGGCGCCTTAGCCACTTGAGCCACAGGCACCGAGCCAAAGTGCAAGAATTGTATTAGGGAAAATGTCTGTGAAAGAAAATGAGCAGGGAGCCAGGGTGTACCATGATATAAGTCTGATCCTGAGTGAAGGAAGGAGGAAGGGAAGGTTGGGTGAGGTCTAAGGAAGTTTCAACAAGGAGTCCTAGAGCCATTAAGCATCAAAGGAGTTCTATGTCTCCAGGGGACAGGCCTAATTCAGTCATTGGCCAGGAAGTATGTCCTTGGGCAAATGCAGTGATAGATTCAGAGCATATCAGCTGGGCTCTTGATCAGTTAAATTAAGCTCTTCTTTTCTGGAAGTCTGTAAGGCACATTCACCTGGCTGCCACAGAGCAGTCAGGGAGGACCTCTACAAAGAGATGACATTTCAGTTCAGACCTGAATGGTGAGTGGAAGTTAGGATAGCTTTTCAGAAATCTTTTTTTTTTTTCCTTTTGGTGACAGAGTCTTAATATGTCACCCTCAGTAGAGGGCTGTAGCAACACAGCTCACAGCAACCTCAAACTCTTGGTCTTAAGCAATTCTCTTGCCTCAGTCTCCCAAGTAGCTGGGACTATAGGCACCCACCACAACACCCCGCTATTTTTTTGTTACAGTTGTTTGGCTGACCCAGGCTGAGTTCGAACCAACCACCCTTGGTCTATGTGACTGACGCCGTAACCACTGTTCTACAGACACTGAACCAGCTTTTCAAAAATCTTTAGGAGAGTATTGTAGGCATAGAAAACACAAAGTGCAAAGGCCCTGAGATAAAGAAAGCTTGTCATGCTCCGGGAACAAAAGGAATGCTAGTTTGGCTATAATATAATGAATAAAGAGGTGAAGTAGTAAGAGGCAGAGTTAGGGACATGAAATTATAAAGGGTCTTACAAGCTATGCTAAAGAATTAGAATTTTATTTTTGAAATGTTTGGAAACCATGGAAGATTTTAAAACAGGGATGTGGTAAGATCTGATTTATATTCTTAGAATATACCCAAGTATAGAAATGGACTGTTGGTAGAAATAAGGAAACCAATTTAGGAGTTTTTTGCAGTATTACAGTCAAAAAACAGTAGACATATATAGGGTAGACATAAAGTTGGTGTGCAGTTTAATTTGGACTAGTATGTTAGCAATGGATATTTCCTATTTAAATGTTAACAAAGTCCTAGTGATTCTGTCTTTCATTATCTGGATTTTATGCTTACCCTTTCCCAATTGCTGGCCTATTATTGTATGTGCTTGTATTTTCTCCCCTTACATATTAACAATCTCTCTTTTTCCCTCCTCCTTTTTAACACTTCACCCTGCCTCTACCCTTGCCTAGTAGGGAGGGGCCAGTAACAACTCCTGAACTGTTTTTTTTTCTGCCTCTAGTTTTGGCTCCTTTAGTCCTATTTTCATATTGTATTACCCAGGTGATCTATTAAAAGTACAGCTGTCATAACTTTCCATTTTAAGATTTTTGAAAGAATAAAAAACATGGTAGCATGACCTGCCTCTTCTGCTTCTCATCTGTCCCCCACATGCACTGTTATCATCTTTCTTGATGCTTACTTTCCTTCAAATTATGGATTTCTTTGCAAAGCCCTCCAGTCACCATGTCTGCTATCTGGGTTAAACATCCTTATAGTCAGGCCTTGGAATCTGTATTTGTCTCTTCAGTCTGTTAATTTTGGGGGGTTTGGCACTGTGGAACTTATGTATTTTTGCTTTTAGAATGTTAATGTGCTGATTAATTTGTCATGACAATTCCAAATAGGCATTATAGTAGCCCTTTGAAACTTGTTTCAACGAATGCCACTTTTTTTGTATACTGTGATTTTATCCTTGAAGTCTCTTTACAATATCTTGTTTTTTTCTGTGGTCTGATAACATGATATGCTTATCTATACTTGCCTCTTTTAGAACTATTAGTGAGTTGTCAGTAAATATTTATGAATATTTTGTCTTGATTTTCATGGTCAACAAGGATCCAAATCTTTTCATAATAGCTAATAGTGTACTTTCTGAACCTAATTGTCTATTCAGGGTAGGTTCCCTTCATCATTGTTTTTTTTGGGGGGGGGCCAGAGCTGGGTTTGAACCTGCCAACTGTGGCATATGGGGCTGGCCCCCTACCCTTTTGAGCCACAGGTGCCGTCCTTTTTTTTTAATGTTTTTATTTTAGATCTGGCCTATTGTAAAGAAATCAAGTTTGTCTCGTCATTTCACAATTACTCTTTTGAGTACAACTTTCTTCTTTCTACCAGGTATCAGGCTTTAAGTTAGTTACTTGCTAATAAGTTTATCAAGGTTCTTTTCAAAACTGAGTATATTACTAGAGTGTGTACTCCTAAAAGGCATCTATCTCTCTTAAGAAATGTAGGTTACTTGAGCACTTTGCTAAGTCAGTGAAGAATTCAGAGTGATGTCTTTGGGGGAGGAATACCTTTCTTGCTAATGAAATTTTGACTATTTAGAATATGACAAAGCATTTAGATAATAGAAGAGGACATTCCGTCAGGTAATTGGTTTAATACATGTAAAGTGGCACATAGTGAAATATCCATAGAAGAGAATTAAAAATTTAATACTAAGGCAGGCCTGATGGCACCTGCCTTGTAATCTCAGGTAATTGGGAGGCTGTGGCAGAAGCATCACTTGAGACCCAGATATTTGAGACCAGCCCAAGCAACAGAGAGAGACACAATCTGAAACATAAATAAGTAAATAAAAATGTAATACATATCCTAAGTAATATCCCTGTGGTATAAGAATTTTTGTCTCAATTCTTGAGAAACGATAGTTGAATGGTGGACATATTTCTAATTCATTTTCTGATAATCTCTAAAGCTTTTTATAGAAAAATGGGAAATCATCTATGACTATTTTCTTTTTTTTGCATTTTTTTTTTTTTGGCCAGGGCTGGGTTTGAACCTGCCACTTCTGGCATATGTGCCAGCGCCCTACCCTTTTGAGCCACAGGCGCCACACTATGGCTAGTTTCTTTTAAAATCTTATTCCTTGGCCAGGTGTGCTAGCTAACACCTATAGTCCTAGTACTCTGGGAGGCTGAGGCAGCTGTATTGCTTGAGCTCACAAGTTGGAGCCCAGCCTGAGCCAGAATGAGACCCCATCTCTAAAAATAGCTGGGTATTGTTGTGGGTACCTGTAGTCCTTGCTACCTGGGAGGCTGAGGCAAGAGGATCATTTGAGCCCAAGAGTTTGAGGTTGCTGTGAGCTATGATGCTATGGCACTTTACTGAGGATGACAAAGTAAGACTCTTGTCTCAAAAAAAAAAATCTTGTTTCTTTAGTCATGTAAATCACTAAATTTTTATTCAAAATTTAAAACAAGTATTTGTATTTATAATTGGTAGTAAAGGATCATAACCAATAAGTGTATCAAGGTTTTTTTTTTTTTTTCTGAGACAGAACCTCAAGCTGTTGCCCTTGGTAGAGTGCTGTGACATCACAGCTCACAGCAACCTCCAATTCCTGGGCTTAAGCGATTCTCTTGCCTCAGCCTCCCAAGTAGCTGGGACTATAGGTGCCTGCCACAATGCCTGGCTATTTTTTTTTTTTTTTTTTTTTTTGGTTGTAGTTGTCATTGTTGTTTGGCAGGCCTGGGTTGGATTTGAACCTGCCAGCTCTGGTGTATGTGCCTGGTGCCTTAGCTGCTTGAGCCACAGGTGCCGAGCCAGTTAGGATGATTCTTGTTTGATTGGCTGCTTCCTATAAATTTGCTCATTGACATGTTCATATGTTTACTCATCTTTGTGTTCCTATTTTATTACTGAGACTGCTGTACTCCAGATGGGGCTTGATGGCTGTTCTTGGATGCAGTGCTGTCTGTCCTTGGAAATGATAGGAATTTTGATAACTTTCTGCAGGAATAGGTCATTCCATTTCTTAATTACTGTCATTTGTCCTGATAATAAAATTAAATATGAAAGTGAGAAACTTTTGAGATTGTATATTTCTTTACTATACTATCATTTATGGAGAGGAAAAGAACTTGTTACTAAATATCTGTTTTCCTCTCCTTTTAGGAAGTGGTAAAAATGTAAAGGGGGGTTGGCACCTGTAGCTCAGTGGGTAGGGCATAGCCATATACACTGAGGCTGGCAGGTTCAAGGCTGGCCTGGGCCTGCTAAACAGCAATGACAACTGCAACCAGAAAAAGCCAGGCATTGTGGCGGGTGCCTGTAGTCCCAGCTACTTGGGAGGCTGAGGCAAGAGAACCGCTTAAGCCCAGGAATTGGAGGTTGCTGTGAGCTGTGATGCCATGGCATTCTACCAAGGGCAACATAGTAACAGTCTGTCTCAAAACAAACAAACAAAAAAAATGTAAAGGGCAAAATATAGCTATGATTTTATAAGTTAGGATAGAGGTTAACAACTCTTGTTGGGTGGCAGTGATGGGAAGAGGAGTTCTGGAGTTCTGAATATGTTTCTTCATTGGTATGCTAGTTATGTAGATGTGTTAACTTGGGTGACTGTTCATCAGTCTGTAAACTTAGAATATATGTGTGTATGTTACACGTAATAAAAACTTAAGTTAAAATATTTTAACATCGTTCAGCTATTCACATTTTGCAGTAGTAGAGCTCTTCATTTGTCACATTAATGCCTTTCTGATGAGGGTATTCCATTTGGAATCATGGAACTTAGTACAGTATCTCTTCTTGCATATACGTTATATTGATGTAGATGCTTTAAATTCATGTTCTAATGTTCAACAATTTAAGAGGTTAAATGATTTAGATACATTTAGATTAGCTGTAGAAAGTTTGATTTTTTGTTCTGTGCTGCTTTTTTATTTGAATTATCTTCAGCAACTCACAGTCTTGGCTCTAGTCTACTTTGTGTCTAAGACTGTTGACAATAGTGCGTCTGTTGTCTATTAGGAGAATTCAGATTCTCATTAGAGAATAAATAGGGTGGCTCGGCGCCTATGGCTCAAGCGGCTAAGGTGCCAGCCACGTACACCTAAGGTGGCGGGTTCGAATCCCCAGCCCGGGCCCACCAAACAACAATGATGGCTGCAACCAAAAAATGGCCAGGCATTGTGGCGGGTGCCTGTAGTCCCGGCTACTTGGGAGGCTGAGGCAGGAGACTTGCTTGAGCCCAGGAGTTAGAGGTTGCTGTGAGCATGATGCCATGGCACTCTACCCAAGGGGATAGCTTGAGGCTCCATCTCAAAAAAAAAAAAAAAAGAATAAATAGGGTAGTATGAAGGAAAGAACCTTAGGAAAGAAAAACTATATTCGCATTAATTCATTATTAGTAGTAATCCATCTAATGTAGTGACTATCAAATAAATAGTACAGAAAATATTTAATAATTACTACTTAAAATGTCATACCAGGACAAAAACATGTTGATGAGTCTTTAAATTGTAATCCTTGTTATCTATTTTTACTGTGATAGGTTTTGAAGAAATTGTTTGAGTTAACCAAATTATGTTGGGGCGGTGCCTGTGGCTCAAAGGAGTAGGTTGCTGGTCCCATAGCCTGGAGGTGGCGGGTTCAAACCCAGCCCCGGCCAAAAACTGCAAAAAAAAAAAAATTCTTAACTAAATTATGTTGATTAAGGTAGCAAGATAAGATACAGTAAGATCAGTTTTTGATTAATAGAAGTTTTCAAGTAGGCTTATACCTTGTGGTGTTTACAGTATAGTAGAAACTCTGTAATTTGACCACACAAGGGACTGTAACAAGCTGGTTAACATATGTAAGTGGTCAATTTAAGGAAGTGGTTGATGTAAGGAGGTGGTCAGCTATGAAGTTTCTATTATATTCCTAAAAATGGGGTACATGAGTAGAGCTATCAGAGAAAAATATTTAATAAGAACAGTAAAATGATTCATTACAGCCATTTGTATCCTGATGAAGAGAAGGCAGTTGTGCCAAGGGATGTTCTCAGTGGAATTTAAGAATTCTAAAATAGTGGCTTGGCCCCTGTGGCTCAAGTGGCTAAGGCACCAGCCACATACACCTGAGCTGGCGGGTTCGAATCCAGCCTGGGCCCACTAAACAATGCCAGCTGCAACCAAAAAATAGCCAGGCGTTGTGGCGGGCGCCTGTGGTTCCAGCTACTTGGGAGGTGGAGGCAGGAGAATCACTTGAGCCCAGGAGTTGGAGGTTGCTGTGAGCTGTGATTGTCACAGCACTCTATCCAGGGGGGACAACTTGAGGCTCTGTCTCAAAAAAAAAAAAAACTAACTAAAAAAAAAGAATTCTAAAATAGTATAATAAAATACATTAAAGATCTTTTTCCTATCTAATTATGTTTTCCAGGCCTTCCTTAAAGTTTCCCATGTCTCAATGGACTCCTGAATATAACAAGCTCTATACCTTAAAAGTGGATATGAAGAGTGAGATTCCTTCTGATGCACCAAAGACACAGGAGAGTCTGAAAGGGATCCTTTTGCATCCAGAGCCCCTTGTGGCGGCCAAAAGTTTTCCTGCAGAAGTTGAGATGATAAATAGTAAAGTGGGGAATGAATTCTCTCACTTGTGTGATGATACTCAAAAACAAGAGAAGGACATGAATGGCAACCAACAAGAACAAGAAAAAAGTGTTGTTGTGAGGAAAAAACGCAAAAGCCAGCAGGCTGGCCCTTCCTACATGCAGAATTGTGTTAAAGAGAACCAGGGAATATTAGGATTAAGGCAACATCTAGAAACGCCAAGTGATGAAGATAATGATTCCTCTTTTAGTGATTGTCTTTCTTCTCCTTCATCTAGTTTGCATTTTGGGGATTCGGATACTGTGACGTCTGATGAGGATAAAGAAGTCTCTGTAAGACATTCCCAGACCATTTTGAGTGCTAAAAGTAGAAGTCACAGTGCACGGTCCCAAAAGTGGCCTCGGACAGAGACAGAATCCGTATCAGGATTGTTAATGAAAAGACCCTGTTTTCATAGCGGTTCATTAAGGAGACTTCCATGCAGAAAGAGATTTGTGAAAAACAATTCCTCACAGAGGACGCAGAAACAAAAAGAGAGGATATTAATGCAGAGGAAAAAACGAGAAGTGTTAGCTCGAAGAAAATATGCCTTGCTCCCCAGTTCAAGTAGTTCTAGTGAGAATGACCTCAGTAGTGAATCCTCTTCCAGCTCATCAACTGAAGGAGAAGAAGATTTGTTTGTTTCTGCCAGTGAAAACCACCAAAACAACCCAGCTGTTCCCTCAGGTAAAAATGTTTCTTAAGTTGAGTAAAACGTGGAGCCTGTAGCATTGTGCTTGTTCTTATTTTCTTGTTTCCATGTTTTAGTGATTTTGTTTTATTTAGAAGAAATGTTGGGCTCTATTAACTTGTATTTTTAGGCCATATGAAGAAATTATCAACTGTAATATTAAACCATGACTCCAATTCTAAGAGAAAAATTTAAAAATTTTCTAGTGACTAAAGTCAGAGTTGGGGTTTTTTTTTTTTTTTGAGAATAACCACTTAATGTTTTATACATATTATATTTTATGTGAGTTGATTTGTAGTACACCATATTTTTTGTATAGTGCTTCTTTAGTGTTTTTAACTTTTATGAATGCTTTTTCAGATATTTATGTGATGAGTTTTTTTCACATTTATCCATAGAAAGAACAATTCTAGTTAGTAAAAAGACTGCTTAATTATTTTTTTCTTTAAGTACTTTATTCTTTTTTTTTTTTTTGAGACAGTCTCAAGCTGTCCCCCTGGGTAGAGTGCTGTGGCATTACAGCTCACAGCAACCTCCAACTCCTGGGCTCAAGCGAGTCTCTTGCCTCCGCCTCCCAAGGAGCTGGGACCACAAGCGCCCGCCACAACGCCCGGCTATTTTTTGGTTGCAGCCATCATTGTTGTTTGGCGGGTCTGGGCTGGGGATTCGAACCCGCCACCTTAGGTGTATGTGGCTCGCGCCTTAGCCGGTTGAGCTATAGGCGCTGAGGCCACTTTATTCTTATTCATTTTATCTTGTGATGTTCTTTGTAGCTGTAAGATAATTTCAAGTATTTGAATAATTTTTATTCTAAATACTAGGACCCATAAACTTCTAGTCCTGATAGTGCTCAGTAAAACATATTTTATCAATTAAATTGGAATAAATTTATGTGCTGACAGTCCTAAAATGTAAGTATGTTCATGTGTATAAACCACCCTAAGACAATGCATCATTTTTATAGTTGTAATTTAAAATTACATCAAGTTGTTGATGTGAGTAGTGAAAAATTTAAGTCTGATCTGAAGGAAAAGGTAATTTCTTGGGGAATAAGGGAATGGGGCAGAGGAAAAGAGCTTTTCATTTTTTCTTTTTAATGACTTAAAGATTTTCATATTTTTTACAATTCATCCATGTAGCAAAATGAGAGAGCTTTATTGTAAAAGAACTAGGATCATGATTTTAAGATTGACTCAGGCTTTCCTGGGTTTTGCCTCATGTCTTGTTTGTCTGGGTTGGAGTCTGCTACTCTGCTGTTGAGATGTGCCATTTCTCTTTCTTCCTCCTCTTCTATAGGAATCCCTCCCTTTTTGAAGACTCTCAGACTTTTTTTCTTATTACTGTTCTATTTTTATCAGAACCCTAAAACTAACCTTGTCCTTAATTTTAGCCATAGTCATGTTCAGTTCATTTTTCTTTAACCTACCCAAATACTTGTTTTATGAAGAGTTCATTGTGCCAGATGAGGTGGCTCATGCCTGTAATCCTAACAACTTTGGGAGGCCAAGGTAGGAGCTTAGGAGTTTGAGACCAGCCTGTACAAGGGCAAGACCCCATCTCTACTAAAAATAGACAAAGTTAGCCAGGCATTGTGGTGGGTGCCTGTAGTCCCCGCTACTCAGGAGACTGAAGCAGGAGGATTTGCTCAAACCCAGGAGTTTGAGGTTTCTGTGAGTTAGGCTGACACCACAGCACTCTAGCCCAGGTTACAGAGAGTGAATCTCTGTCTCAGAAAATAAAAATTAAAAAGAAAAGTTCATTGAGATCATCTACATCTGAGAAGAATGGACAGCATCCATTCCCTTAGGTCTCTTAAGGAAAAAAGGTGAGAGAGGGAGCTGTCTTGCTTTGTCACATTTTTTCTCAAGTGATGAGAATGCGAAGCTACTAGTTGAGAAGGAACAGGAGCGCTCAATTTCTGCTTGAAATTAGTGAGGCTGGATGGTTGGTGATGTGGAACAGAAGTTTTAAGGAGCTGATATTTGCTGGGGAATGAGAATATAGTGAATGAAGGTTGTATCAGTGTCTGTTTCTTGGAAGGAAGGAGTTAATATTCTCAAGAATTTAAGATAGTACACATTTAATTCATTTTTTAATTTTGTTTAATACTTCTGTAATGTGGGGTTTTGTTTTTTGCTGTTTTTCTTGACAGAATTACATCATTTCTACAACATTATTTTCAGACTTTACCCTCAAATAATATTCATCTCTGAAAACACAAACCCAAAAAGTTGAAACCAAGTACCTCTGAAAGTGTTCTGGTTTCTATATAAGTGTTTTTTTTTGTTGAACCACTTTTTTAAAAATAACGATTTAATGATAGCATTCACATGGTGTAGAATTTTAAAAGTATCAAGGAGATACGAAATAAGAAACGAAAGTTTATCTTCTCTTTCAATGTTGTGGTCTTATTACCCAGAGGTAATCACTATTAGCAGTTTATTTCCTTCATAAAATAGGAAAGCCTATGATGCAAGGATAAGTAATGTGGAGTTGCTTTTTATCAGTATATATAACTATCTTATTCTTTATAACAGTTGCATTGTATTTTCTTTATATAGATAATTTATTTAACCAGTTTTTGTCAGTGGGTACTTGCTGCATTGAACAGCTTCATACACAAGTTAAGTTCTTGTGCACCTATGCAAGCATATCTTAAGGAATAATTGCTAAAAGAGTATCAGAGGGTATATGCATTTAAAATTTTATTGCCTACTGTTACCAGAATATCCTCCAAGGAGTCTGCATCAAATCCTCTGCCACCCAACAGTTGATGATGTCATGATGATAGTAAAAATATCAAGCGCTTGTTAAATACTTACTCTGTGCCAGTAATGTTCTGTATATTTAATGTGTATTATCATTTAATCTTCCCAATAATCTTATGAAGTAGATTTTTATTATTGTCCTCACATTGCAGATGAAGCATTTGGAAAGTCATTTAGAATAATTTATATTCAGAATAATTAAACTGAAATATTGCTGAAACTTAGCTCTATTATCCAGAAATCTCAGCTCTTTCAGAGAATTGACTTCCTTAGATTTTTAGGAGATGAGTTTTTACCTAAAGATATTTTGAGTGCTGTTGCCATATAAAATGACTTGCAAAAAGTCTTAGCTAATTTAAACAGTAGAACTAGAACTTGAACTCAGGCTTTCTGACACCCCCAAGTCCAGTATATTTTAGAGTGTGTTAGGATAAAGTTGGAATGTCTCAATTTTTAATTAGATTTACCTACTAAATATTAATATGATTTGTATGGATGAATATTTCAGTTACTTTGTAGTAGGTAAAAACTGAATAGAAGTAACTAATAAGTAAGTAGGCAATTTCTTCAGTATGCATCAGTGTTTATTGGGTATTGGTGTAGTGAACTAATAGAAAAATGTAAGATATTTTAAGTATTTTGTGATACCCTAAAACATTCCAAGGCACAACAGTTGTGTGTTAATTAACTGGTTTAACTAAATCACCTAAGAATGAGTTATTTTAAATTAGTATTTTACAATTTTACATTGTATAGCACATCATTTCATGTGTTAGAATCAACAGATTCTGGGAAATATTTGCCTCTTGGTTCACTATTATTAATTGCCTTTTAAATTTAGTATGGCTTTCTATTCTGCATATAAAGCTAAAATGATGTGTTGTTTGGTTGTTAGCAAGCTTATTGGACATTGAGTTATTTCCATTTGCCAATGACATTGAATGAATGTATTAATTCATTTTGTTTTGTTCCTATTTTTCAAGAACTTCAGAAGTAGAACCCCTGCTTATTCATCATCTTGCTTCAGTTATCAACAGTCTGTCATTCTTATTTCATTTCTCCTCATTTTTTTGTTCTGGAGAGTTTTAAAACAATTACTATACATCATATTTCACTTATAGGTATTTCAATACATATGGCTTTGTTTTTTATATGGTGTATCTCCTACAAATTGATAGATCTACAAGCATGATTAGACTTAAGTTCAGTGAAGGCACCATTCGATTTGTGGTGTTTGCTTTCTGCTGCATCACATGTAAACATTGATCAGACTGTTCAGATGGTGTCATCTTGATCCTTCCATTGTAAAGTTCCCCCATCAACATTATGTGTAATGTTTTTTACCAGCTAGATCCATTGCTTAGATCCATTACTTCATTAGGGGTTGTAAAATACTGATTTTCTAATTCTCTCATTTTCCTTACATTTATTAGCTGAGGTTCTTCTGTAAGAAAGAACTATTCCTTTTCTTTCAGAAAAGCTAATTGCTTTTTCTGAAATGCAGGCCATACAGGAAAAGTAAGATGATTCTTTTTCTTATTTACCACTTTCTAGAATGAGTTGATACTCCAGCAATATCCAATGAGGTTTTTCATTTTTGTTTTTGAGACAGGGTATCTTGTCTCTCTGTGGCTCAAACTCCTGGGCTTCAGCCCCTCATAAGTGGTGAGCCACTGTGAGCCACTGTGTCTGGTCATCTCAAAAAAAAAAAAAAATTTTTGTGTAAAGTGCATTGGCATTATCATAGGTCACTGCAACCTCCAGCTCCTGGGCTCAAGATATCCTCTTATCACAACCTCCCAAGTACTTGGACAATAGGTATGTGCCAGGATGCCCAGCTAATTTTTCTGTTTTTATATTATATTTTATTTTTTGAGACAGATGTTACTGTATCACCCTAAGTAGCATGAGGCATCATAGCTCATAGTGACCCCAAACTCTTGGGCTTAAGTGATTCTCTTGCCTTAGTCTCCCAAGTTGCTGGGATTACAGCAGCCTACCACAACACCTGGATATTTTTTGTTGCAGTTGTCATTGTTTAGCTGGCCAGGGCCAGGTTCTAACCCACCGGCCTCAGTGTATGTGGCTGGCATAGTAGCCACTGTGCTATGGCCGCAGAGCCAATTTTTCTGTTTTTAGTAGAGACTTTGTCTTGTTGTGCTCAGGCTGGTCTAGAACTTCTGAGCTCAAGCAATCTTTCTGTCTTGGCTTCCCAGTGTGCCACAAAAACAGAGTTTCACTTTGTCGCCCCAATAGAATGTCGTGGCGTCATAGCTCACAACAACCGCAGTCTCCTGGGCTCAAGGGATTCTCTTGCCTCAGCCTCCCTAGTAGCTGGTATTATAGGCACCTGCCACAATGCCCAGCTATTTTTAGGAATGGCGTCTCACTCTTTCTCATGCTGGTCTTGAACTCCTGAGCTCAGGTGATCTGCCCTCCTTGGCCTCCCAGAGTGCTGGGATCATGGGCCTGAGCCACTGTGCCCGACCCTCAAAAACATTTCTGATAGGCCATATATATTAACTTCTGTCCTTGTTGCTTCAGGATTTTGAACCAATTAGGGATATCTTTTCTACTCTCAAGTTACAATGTAATCAACCCATTTGTCTTGTATTGTTTAATTCTTTTTTTTTGTATTTAGAGCATAGTACATTATGAAGAATGAACCCAGTTCATTACATGTACATTATGAAGAATGAACCCAGTTTTATTTTTTTAAAGTAGCTATCCAGTTGTTCCCAAACCAGTCATTAAGATCCTCTGTTTCCTGTTGACTTGAGATATGTCCAGGGGTCCTCAAACTACGGCCTACAGGCCACATGTGGCCCGCCGAGGACATTTATCAGGCCTGTTGGGTGTTTTTGCCGCTGCTGCCTGTCCTTAGCAGCCGACTAGTCTGGGGCCTGCAGTCCGGCCTTCCAGTGGTCTGAAGGACAGTGAACTGGCCCCCTGTTTAAAAAGTTTGAGGACCCCTGTCCGTTACACCTTTGTCATATGTTAAATTTCCCATATATGTTTGAATTTATTTATTTATTTTTGAGACAGAGCCTCAAGCTGTCCCCCTGGGTAGAGTGCCGTGGCATTACAGCTCACAGCAACCTCCAACTCCTGGGCTCAAGCGAGTCTCTTGCCTCCGCCTCCCAAGTAGCTGGGACCACAG
>CAUYTI010152965.1:0-23879 GCA_963575145.1 Galago senegalensis
GACAGAGCCTCAAGCTGTCCCCCTGGGTAGAGTGCCATGGCATTACAGCTCACAGCAACCTCCAACTCCTGGGCTCAAGGGAGTCTCCTGCCTCAGCCTCCCAAGTAGCTGGGACCATAGGCACCTGCCACAATGCCCGGCTATTTTTTTTTTGGTTGCAGCCGTCATTGTTGTTTGGCGAGCCTGGGCTGGGGACTCAAATCTGCCACCTTAGGTGTATGTGGCTGGCGCCTTAGCTGCTTGAGCCACAGGCGTCGAGCCGATGCTTCTTGATATAACACTTTCATGAGACTTGGAGAATAAAACACATTTTATTCTTACAATCTTGTTGGGTAAAAATTTATATACGACATTTGAAATCTTGAAAGTATCACATTTTTCACATACACTTTATGTATACACACACACTTTCTCCAAAGGAAAGGTTGTAAAAGAATATGCTTACGTACAGAAATTAAGGTAATTTTTTTTTTTTTTGTAATTTAACTGGGGCATATTTTACCCTCCATAGAAGGAAGTATGACAGTGAAAACAGGGAGATGGGACCCTAGGCAAGAGAGGACCGCACCAGGACGAAGGTGTTGTCAATAGCAGAGTTCCGAAGTGAATTAACTCAGAATACATGGAATAGCCAAGAAAAAATTGCTAATTAATTTAATGTAGGTGACAGGGGAAAGATTCCCGGTTTGGAACTGAAAAAACCAGCAAGGCAACAAAAACACCTTGGATGCTACAGATCTATAATCTCTAGAGAAACAATTTATTTCTTAGATGACATTTATTTAACCAAAGAACCTGTGCAGCTGTCCGGCAGGCTAGGCGCCATTCACTGAAGAACATAGGCGCAGTGTAGTAGGTTGCACACAGGCTTAGAGACCTGGCTTCCACTGGGTGACCTCAGTGAAGCCATCCAGCCACTCGCAGCCTTGGTTTCCTCACCTGTAACACAGGCTGATGATAACTTTGCTATAGAGTTCTTGTGTGGGTCAAAGGAGATAAGGCATGAAAAAAGTGCATTTTGGTGGTAGTTAAAGTTGTAAGTGGCATTGCAGCTATGCCTTTTAATTGTCTTTGTGTATTATTTAACAAGATATCTGGTCTAAACAGTGTCTTCATAGTGTAGGTTGAGTCTGATTGTTCTAAACATTTTTTTGGCAATAATTAGTATTAGTATTATACATATAATGTATAAAAATATATGTAATTATACCTATATGTATATTAATATCTATATTCTAATATCTATATTAAGTATGTGATTATACACATACACAAATACGTGTCTGCATGTGTACACCCACCAAAAAAACCCCTCACTGAGAAAGTGAAATTCAACCAGAGCATTCTTTTTTGATATATGCTGATGGAAAGTTTAGCACCAGCCAAAGAATGTGTAACAGCAGAGATGATACCTCTTTCTTTAATTTGTTTGTTCTTCTCTATGCTAGGATGGTTAAGAAATGCTTAAGGCTTTGTACTTGCTATCTCTAGAGCAGAAGATCAATGCTATGATTTCGCCCCCATTCCCACTAGAGCCTGACCAAAGAGAAAGACAGAGGTGTCAGTTGAACAGCGTTCTCCACACTGACCTGCTCATTTATTTGAATTGTTAGCACTGTTTAAATAAGACTCAGAAGAAAGTGAAACGGCAGGGGGCTACTTGATGGATGCTTTCAGTTAGAAGGATTTATTTTCTGCTCTGTTCATTTCCTCCCACATCATGTCAGTGCCTTTCCTTCATACTTTCCAGAGCCATTGTGATATACACGTGTGTGTGTGTAGATCGTACATATCTCATACATGCATATTTATATTTGTCTGTGGATCCAACATATGATATAATACATATATTGTGCTATAAATCCATGTTAACATGCTTTCCCTCCACCATTACCTCTTAAGTTCTTGCTAATCTTTCTGTAATGTTCCAGCACCTCATTTATAATGGAGAGTCAAATTTGTTTCAGATGAATGAAAGAATTAATGATCGGACAGATGACTAAATAAATGGGCAAACTGATTAGGCAAAACTCCAGCCAGCGGAAAGATCTGGTATTTTTCATGGCAGGCAGATTTATGTAAAAGTTCCCTTTCTTTAAACCGTTTGTTTAGAAAACATTTTATAGCATTCATGCATATTTATTCATTCAATACATATTTTTGAGCATCTACGATAATCAGTTCCCCCAAGTCACGTCCTGGGACTAAATGGATATATTAATTAATATCTGGTTTCCAAAATAACATCATCAGACATAACTTTGCCTAGCTGCTGTTTAAAGAAGTACTTTAACTCCCCTCCCAAAATAAGGTCCTTCAGGTTTGGGGGCCTAGTTTGCTTATTTTCATAGTTAATTGGAAATTGTAATATAGACTCATGAATACAAAGGTTTCACAGCCACTAGATTGTCTCTAAGAATAAAAAGGAAAAAATGAATTGACCTTGTTTTCAAACTCTGCAAACATTACTGAATTCCATCCAAAGCTGTAGATGTAAGAAATAAATTGAACTATGCCATTTCATTATTTCCTATTCCATGCACATAATCTTTGAAGGGCCATACATTATGTTAAATAAACTCTACTGGGTGTTGAGAAGAATATAGTCTGTGTTTCCGTGGTTTTCTGAGGAAGCAATGAGGTCACAACGGCTTCGCATTAATGAGGTTTTAAAAGGTGCACAGATAGGTTGTTTCTAAAACATTTCCCTAATAGACCATAACATGAAAAGCTATTTGACTGAGGTGACAGGGAGCAGTTAGAGACCTGAAGAATCTAATTGGTTGCACAGTAAGCAATTTATCATAATGTCTTCTGACCTGGTGTGAATTTTCCCTAAGAATAATTTTTAACTTTTTAAACTTTCATTATGTCTTCTTGGTACACTATAATAGATCAAATATTTTCAAGAAATAATGAACCACAAGTTTAGGAAGAAAAAGACCCAAAAGATTGTACTATCTGAAATCAAGATGTGAATAAACAATGAAGAAGGAAAAGAATGATGCATTGACAATATCTTGGAACTTGGGGATCTGAAAACACAAATTTGTACCCTGGTCTAGGGACTGATTTGTCCAGTGGTCTAATTACATAGTCTCTAAGCCCCTGTTATCTTGTGTACTTATGAAGCTGTGACACCTCATTCATTGTATACTAACTCAGTGCTGCAGTAAGATCAAAGGAGATTATTGGATGTGAACTCCTTAGGGAAACTTCACAGAGCTGATCATAAAGATTGACACCAATGCAAGAGTGAGATCTGATGCAGAAGTTCAAAGGATGAGATGATTTTCTAGGATGGAGTTATAGGTTGAATTGTGTCTTCTCAAAATTTATATACTTAAGTCTTAACCTTATTTTTTGCAAATAGGATCATTGCAGAGCTAATTAGTTAAGATGAGGTCACACTGGAGTTGGTGGGGCTCTAATCTAACATCAACTATTGTTCTTATGAAAGGGGAAATTTGGACGCAGATGCAGACACGTAAGATGTAGACATTACAATGAGACAGGGAGAACATGGCCGTGGGCAAGCCAAGGAGGAAGGCTGGAACAGAGCCTTTCCACACAGTCTGCAGAAGGAACCAACCCTGCTGAGGGCCTGATTTCAGACTGCTGAGAGACTGTTTAGATAACCCAGTTTGCAGTGCTCTGTTGGCATTCCTGGTAAGCTAATACAGATGAGAAAATTAAAGCCAGTCGATGAGAAAAGTAATAACCAGAGGCCTGGGAGAAACTGAAGATGAAAAGGATGAGTGTGTACGATGTGCACAAGGTGTGTGGGTCTGTGTGTGTCCCTGTGTGTGAGAATATGGAGTGACAGAGCACATTCCTCGTGCAGGCTGGAGGGTCTGACAATCTGAGCTTATGGT
The DNA here is from genome assembly GCA_963575145.1 of Galago senegalensis. NCBI lineage: Eukaryota > Metazoa > Chordata > Mammalia > Primates > Galagidae > Galago > Galago senegalensis. The sequence goes on from CAUYTI010152965.1 coordinate 3,876, forward strand.
TGCAGATTTTTTATTTCAGCCAATGTGAAGACAGTTTCTTTCTCAGATTAAAGTGCAAAACCATATACCACTTTCTTGCTAATTATCAGTTTGAGAGTTTTGTCCCATCACTTCCATTTCATCATAAGTCCTCTGAAGAGACAGCGTCCTTCGATTTCCTTTTGTTTTCTTTATTATTTTTATACAGGGCTTAGGAGAACATAGGAGATGATTACTCATTGCACAGTACAATAGCTAACGCAGTTTCTTATCAGATTCTGCTCGAGGTGTGTGACTACCCTGCCATAACAATGAAAAAGTAAAAGCAGCCATAATTTAAGAAGGACAAGGCAAGAAGACAGATCCACAGATATAAAGAAAAGGCCTTTTTAGCTTTCTTATCCACTGGCATATTTTATGGAAAAATTAAAAAATTAATAGCATAAGCAATGGCTTAGAGATAGTCGGTTCCTTGTCCAACTATTCACGTGGATGTTACTTCCCACGGGGCTCCAGTGGTGGCACCTGTTCTTCACCTTTTTTTTTTTTTTGACATAGGGATTAAACAATAAATTTGTCTAAACAGCTTACCATGATTATTTCAAAAGGTGATTACCTCAAGCAGGACAGACACAGGTGTGGCAGCTAATGGTTGCTGGTACTCAAATTACTGTTTTGTGAAAAATAATAAAAATGGAATCATGAAGGTGATGGTTCCTCCGTGAAGACACTCCCATCCCCGGTGATAGTTCCATCTCAGCCCATCTGACCGTCATCAGTAATGGGAAGTGGCTGCCGGGTTAAGTACGGCCATTCCATCATTCCAGTATATTGAATGAAGCGTTTGTTTCCCGTCCAGGCACCTGGCGCAGCACTCTCGGCAGTTAGAGCGCGTTATTCCCTCATACATCAAAGTCTGCTTGCCGGTGGTATATTTATTGACCTGTCCAACTCCTTTTCCATGATTGATCACTTTTGCCACCCAAAGGTTTTCCCTCCTGCCCTGCCATAGCAAAGTTCTCAACATGCTTTGAAAATTAAAAGTTCCCCTTTGCTCTTTTCCTGGGAAAATCTTTTTTTTTTTTTTTTTGAGACAGAGCCTCAAGCTGTCCCCCTGGGTAGAGTGCCGTGGCATTACAGCTCACAGCAACCTCCAACTCCTGGGCTCAATCGAGTGTCCTGCCTCAGCCTCCCAAGTAGCTGGGACCACAGGCGCCCGTCACAACGCCTGGCTATTTTTTGGTTGCAGCCGTCATTGTTGTTTGGCGGGTTTGGGCTGGATTTGAACCCACCACCTTAGGTGTATGTGGCTGGCACCTTAGCTGGTTGAGCTATAGGAGCCAAGCCTCCTGGGAAAATCTTTAATCTTTCACAGGAACAGGGATATCCAGGACTGTGACAGGTGCTGCCTTTGCTACTCAACATCCATCCTATCTGTTCTTTTCTCCTTTACTACCTAAGGGAGCTCCCATTTATTTTGGAGTTACTGTGTACCCACCTTCACATTTAACTTCCCAGGTTTGGTAGCTCTGGGATCGAACTCTGACTGTAAGAATATAAGCAGTGCCCCATTGACTTGGTTTATATAAAAAAAGAAACTATTGTTTTCTCATAAAAAATGAAAAGCCCTCCAGCGTTTACCTCTGCCCTTCACTGGCTCTGTTTCTTTTCTCTGACATGAGAGCGTATTATATGGGAGTGGAATATGCATTCTGATGAAACTACCCATCCCAGTTAGTCATGTGTAAGTCCTTTTGGTGTTTCTAGGAGCCAAACTACCAGCTCTGACTGGCTACCTCTGAACTTCTTGAGAAAAATTGCTCTTTGTTGCATTTAAGTCATTGGCATGAAAATTTCCTACTATAGAAAGATGAATGCAACTCTAAAGAGGTTCACAGATCTAGGGTATAGGGGCAAACATTTCAGAATAGCTGGGCTGTGTAATGAGGTTTTGTAACAGCGACTTTCTACGAATCAAGTTCAAGATTAAATACTTTATTTTCAGCTCAGACTTTGAACTGCTAAAAATTGTAAAAGTAGAAAAAATTAGGTCTAGTTTTCTCTCTATTTTGCAATAGACTATGTTGCAAAACTATGACATTTTAATATTGATAACACAAGTACCTTCAGGTCTACCTCCCTGTAGCATGATACTAATGTTTGTTTGGGCTTCTGTCCCACAGGGTTGAAATCATACTCTGGTTATAATTAAATCCTTAAGGGGACAAGTGAATCTTTCTAAAAGCAGTCTGAATGTCTTAACTCAATAACTAAGAAAATGACATGAAGGCTACGTTAGCCAGTTTGATGAGAGTATTTCAAAATGTATATGAAAATACCACACTGTACCCATTAATGGACACAGCTATGATTCAATATGAAAATCTTGAAAAAAATAATTAAATCCTCAGAAAGGTTCATGTTGATGAATTCCTTATTGTAAGAGGAAAGGGATAGTAAAAAGAAAGAGCCTGACAATATACTGTTGACTTTCAAAACTCAAAACAAAACAAAACAAAGCAAAACAGGGAAATATGTTATTTAAGATACCCATGTATGCAAACTATATAAAAGTTTTCCTTATAATGTATGTATTGATAACAAGGTATTATCATCTATTTTGTTATTGAATTATATCCCTGAAAGCAAAATTAATTCTTAATTGATTATAGCATGAATCATGTATGCATATAGTTTATTAAGTATGTATAATTTAGAGATGATGATCTTCAACTGAATTTCTTTTTAAGAATGATGGAAAAATGTTCTCTATTCAATTTTAGAAGAATGCTTTTAGTCAAGCAATTACTAGAGAATAATTGATATATTACTTATGGTAATAATAAGGCAGGGTAACCAACCAGATAATTCAGTGTCTTCGAATGACCCACATCTGGACCCTAAACCTTCTGGAGAAAGTAATCACTTACAAGTTACTGTATATCCCATATCTCACTTCCTATTGACAACTATGGGCACCCAAATAGATACAAATAAAAGTAATTCAAAATAACAATAAACACTATGAAAGAAACACACAAATCTCTAAGATATAAAATAAAATAATTTGGCGATTTTAATGACGTCCTCCTAGGAGTTTTGCTTTCCCATTAAGTGTCTATGAAGACTGTAGAAAAAATTATGAAGTAAGTAAATTTGCATTTGTGCGCTCTCAGGCCTCCCCTATTTGAGGCTGCTGTCTCATTTTCTGCTTCCCTCACATAGTCAAAGGCTGCAATCTAATCTACCTCACACACATTTTTAACACTTGCTCTCCAATCTTTTATTCTTATAAGATAAAAAATGGTTGATAACGTTCAAAATCTCCTTCTCCTGGGTGCACCTGAATTTTAAGATCTGGAATGGAAGACTTCCGGGAGTGTGGAGAAAGGGAGTACCTTTTACTAGCACAATACTTACTCAAGTCTGAGGGATGTGGAGACAGAGATTTCATTCAATGGCCATAATAAATTTGATCATCTATTCTAGGTATTTATTTTTGTGTAACAAACTTTCTTCAAGCCTACAGGTTCAACCCAATTTATTATCAATTTCATATGTTCTGTAGTTGACACGTGGGGGATCTATCTTGGGGACTCTCATGCAGTTGCTCATTGGTGTTCAGCTGCTCACTGAGAGCTCATTGTTTTGTAATATCCATTCTCTCATTCCTTTAAAGAATGAATTCTCTGAGTTATAACTGGGCCAAAAGCTATTTCGCTAAAGACTGTATTCTCTCTCTCCTCACTCCTTCCTTCTCTCTCTCTTCTTTTCAGGCTACTTGTAGCCACAAAGTTCCAGCCAAGGAATGTGCATGGAAGTGATAAGTGCACCTTCCAGACTTTTTCTTAAAGTGAAGCTGCCTGCCTATCATTGACTCTCTTACCCATTTCTACTATCTTAGAAATGATGAGGATCAGAACAACCGTGCAAGCTCCATTTGAATGACAATGGACTTGTTACTTAACTGCCCTGAGCTTTGCATCTTGGAATTGTTCTATCAGACAAAAATAACACATGCCTTCCATTCTGTACTCTGAATATCCTGACCCTCACTTGCCCACCCACCGAGCATAGTATCTATTTTGATTAAACCATAATATTTACAGCTCTCTACATATAGCAGCTTATGTCATCTTGAGATATGGCTTTTCATATATTACTTAACAAGTTTCTGGACTAATTTTATGCACCATCAGAAGGCAACTTTTCTGACTTCTGCCAGAATTCACTAAACTAAGAGATGGAGATAAACTGGGTAATAGGGTTACTGGACTATAAAATAAATAACACATTCAATTATTCTTAAAATAGGAGTGAACTTACAATATCATCAATAATCTTTTCTTTTTTCACAAAATAACTTCAGTAGTTTATTGTTGATAGAGTTTTCCCAGAGGATATGGGTCAGTGTGATTGCTGATGGCAGTGAGAGAATGGGGAGGACAATATGGGAATTTTTTTCTGTAGTAATTCTTCAACTTGAAGGAAGTTCGATTTCATGAACTGAAAGCTATGATTTTTATTTCAACTCTAATAAATTATTGTTGTTGTTTCTGTTTACAAATTTTTGAAGCAAATTGTGTTTATATACATTTTCCTACAATTACATTTTTTTTAATACTGCTAAGAGAATATACACGTGGCTTGCTGAAATTTCACCTGTACTTTAGTGTTTCTCTACACACCTTTTAATCTTTTTTGTCAAGGATATTAGAAAGAGAAAGTATTTCTTGATAGTGTTATTGAGAAAAAAATCTGTTTCTTTTTTTTGTAATTGCAAATGAAAGCTGCATAGTTCTTCAGAAAAGAGGACTAGTGATAAATATATTTCCTTAGTTTAGAGATACCAGTTTCAATTTTAAGTAGGTCATGTAAGCTATAAATATTTCCTTGTACAATTGTAATTAAAAAATAGAGATGTTTGAGACAACTGATTTGTTCCTTGGACTTTGGGGTATATATAACAAATCAAGAAAGGAAAGAAAATAGTGCATATTCGATTCTATACCTACTCTAATTTGCCATCTTCTAACACAATAGCCATCTACCAGTTAAACATCTAACCATCTCTTTACACACACACATACACACATATGTTTACACACAATCAGATTAAACATCTAACCATCTCTTTACACACACACACACACACATTACATATGTGTGTGTTTGTGTTAGTCGAAGCTTGTAACACAGATGAATATAAATTAAAGAGGTAGGTTGGGGCCAAATGACCCAGCCATGATGTGAGGGCACTTAAAAGTTACAAAGCAAGAGACATGGATTTTAGGGAAGGTTGAAAAGTGGGGCTATTTTTTTGTGATGAGTTTATCTTTCATCTTCTCTTCCCCTCTCCCTTCTAACACTATCAGGGTTTGAGACAGTTCTTTTTGGTTTCCATGGTTTCATTTCTTGCTTCACTGAAGATGGTTCACGAAAAGTGTATTCTCTCCAAGAACAAATTTCATGAGGTGCACATCTTTTCCTTGAGGAATTAATAGGTATTGATTCATTATTCCCTAGCATTCAAAGTTGCTATGAAGAGAGACTTACCTGGTATTTTAATCACTGTACTATCCATCAATACTTCAAGTTCTGAGAGCTTCAGGCCAGGAATCAAGCTATTTCTACAAGATAGAGTTCAGAGAAAACCCGGAATGAACTGGTTCCAGCTTTTCCTATTACAAACAGGAGAATGTATAGATTGTCAGATAGCTCAATAAAGGAAAAAATTGTATCTAATCCTCTGCCCTTTTTCTGTTAGCCACGTATCTCAAATAAAATTCACATAAGTCACCATTTTGATCCAATTTTTAACAAAATTACTTGCTAATTAATTTTTTCCTAAGCCGAATATCACTTAATTTAGAAAGCTAATGTTTAACTTGGTGCTTCAAAGAGGAATAAATCTGTCCCCACACGTTAGAAACAGAAGCCAAAATACTACTTCACCTCTAGCATTTTTTTTTCCATCTACCCCAAATTTAAATGAAGGGTGTCATAGGAATTGTTCTTACAAATTTCTCTCCTTTTATCTCCAGTGTCCCAGTAAATTGGTTCTCTTCTGAAATTTAGAGTCTTATAGCATTGTAGAAAGTGAGAGGTAATAATTATTCCTTGTTGCCATCCCAGATGAGTTGCTGATGTCTCAGCGGCCTCATCTCATGGTCATTCTTTCCTTCCACAGTCTATTAATTTGCCATCCCAAGCCCAGCAATCTATAACTAACCGAAGAGGACACCGCATGTGCAGGGATTTCAATGTTATCTCTAAAGCTCAGTATGTAGTTCAAAGTCTGTTCAGCAGAATTCTTTGTTAAATTCAAGTTTGTTTTTTTCTTTTTTATCTGATCATCTTGGAGGAAAGGAATCAACAGAGACTTGCGTTACATTTTTAATTGTTTTATCCTTTATCAACAGGCTTCCCCCCATCTGTTGATTAGTTTTAAGAATAAAAAAGTGTTTGTGCTTTCTCCTTGCCCCTTACCTAGCTGAGATGATTTAAAACCATTTTCTGTTCTTTGATTTCTGTGAGAGTTGATTCAGAGTTAGGAAGGTTTTTACCTTTACCACTGATCAGGAAGTTTATCTCTCCTAGTCCCTATTGTCTTCTGGGGATGCTCAAAGAATAGTGTTCATTCAGGCTGAGCTTATTCTTGCATTTGGTCAAAATTTAGAAGTTTAGTCTATTTTCTCCACTTTAATAAGAAAAAAGTCACTATAACCACAAGATTTGTCTACTTTAAGCAATCGTCAACCTAGATCTTTTCAGCAAAACCACTGTCTGTCAGGAAGAAATAATTCAATTTGCTTATGTATCCTTAAGAAGTTCTCAGATTGCCCCAGTAAGAACCTGAAATTATGGATAGAATTCTGTTTTTGTACATATGTGTGTGGTAATAGATAGAATCCAAACAGATTAATGAATAATTAAGAATTCTTTGGTGGTAATTCTGATATCTCTATTTGTGAGACAGGAGGGAAAATAGCATTTAAACTTCTCAGTATCGATGACTTTTATGAAAATAAAAAAAGCAGTCTATGTCTAAAATTTGTGTTCCTATTCTATGTAGTTTATCCTACTGAAACATAAAACATTGAAAGCATCAGAGAAGAATTATTTTTTAGTAAAAATCAAACAAAATTGGGGAAAAATATCACCTGACATGAGCTCATAAAGCTAATGCCTTTTCTTTGGAAAGGAGCAGTGGATTGCTTTTATTATTAAACTGAGGGCATGTTCCTCCATCAAAAGAGAGTTATATTATTAGTACATAATCTCTGGATAATTTTTAAAGACTTTATCTTGTAGTTGCAAACTAGATAAAAAGGTTTTCAATTCAATATGACAAAACATAAAAATTGTGTATTAAGGCCCAAAATACTCATAACATTGATATAAGTCTACTAATTTGGGGCAAATGGACAAGTGATTTGGTATGTACCATGTCCAGTCCCTGGATCCTATCATTAGGAATTCCAATCACAGACCCCATAATAATCCCCAATGCCCCGGAGTGAGATTCACAGTCTGATACCTTCCTTGCACCACTATCTAAAGTAGAAAATGTAAATACCAACCCCCTATCAACTCCCAGTGGAACAGAAGTCTAGCTCAACATTGTAACACTGTGCTTTTAAGAAAGAAATGTTCTTTTAATTGCAGCAACGAAAATGGCTTCCTTTTCTCAAAGCTAAAAGGATAACAGCAATAATGTAATATGGTATCGTATTGTTTTAGTTGTAATATTGCCACTTGTTTCTAGCATTAGTGAAAATGCCAAGCAAGAACTGAGAATCCTGTTTCACTTTTTGTAGGCCAAAAGCCTCTGGATTTATCCATTTTCATTCTTTATCAGCTGCTCACAAAACCAATGATCTCGAAATATCAAATGGCTGTTTTGAGCACGCAGGATTTGTAAGGTCTAAGAAAAGATAATTGTGGCTTTTGGATGTACGTATCTCAGTAATGCATTTAACTTAGAAAGAACCAGTTTTTATTCATTGAGAGCAACTCTGAAACATGACATTCATTTTACCTCTACATTATTCTTTCTAAATTGAGTATCTATTCAAACCTAGCACAGTTGCAAATGACAGAAATACCTGGGATTGGTGACATAAATTAATATCTTCTTATCACTAGTGTGTGATGTAGGCACCATCATGAATCCCATAAGTAAAAATCTTTTCAGCAAAACCACTGTCTGTCAGGAAGAAATAATTCAATTTGGTTATGTCTCCTTCAGAAGTTCTCAGATTGCCCCTAAGAAGCTGAAATTATGGATAGAATTCTGCTTTTGTACATATGTGTGTGGTAATAGAATCCAAACAGATTAATGAATAATTAAGAATTCTTTGGTGGTGATTCTGATATCTCTGCTTTGGCTCAGGCTTTATTATTTGTGAGACAGGAGGGAAAATAGCATTTAAACTTCTCAGTATCGATGACTTTTATGAAAATAAAAAAAGCAAAAAACAGAAATAAAAAGCCAAAAACTATAAAACTAGTGAACTGCTGATAGATACTGAGAAAATCCTCATCAGAAATAAAATATCTGCCAGATAATAATTCTTTTAAGAAGTCTTTACTTCCTTTTTAAATATTTTATTTCTTATTTAAAATTGTCAAAAATGTTAGCCACAGAGGATTTCAGATAAGCCTATAACTTTTGTAGTTAATGCTTTCTACCTATAATTTTTTAGACCTAAGTTTTCAAAGCTCAAGCCTAGCTTTATGTACAGGTCATAAAAGGCTCTCATTTATGCGCTGAGCCTTGAGAGGTTCTGTAACAATATCCTAACCAAAAACTGTTTGACCAAGAATTGCAAAGCTACTTGGTAGTCTGGCCATTTCCAAATACCTGAAAATTGATATAAGATAGGCAACTCCTAAAATCATATTTGGCAGAGGAGTTATGAGCCAAGTATACAATTTTGAACAGGAACCTTTTGATTTCCTCCTGTGACCTTTTCTGTAAGCTAAGTGTTTAACAACTGTTCCCCAAAGATGAGTGGATCTAAGCACATTAGCTTGTTTAGTTTCTCTTCTTTTCCTTTCATTCAGCACCATTATTGAACAATTACTACGTGAGTTCCAGGATTCCAGTGACTTATAGGAGAACTAATGGGGGGAAAATGAGTAATATATAGGTAACCAAATATACACACCACTGATAATTTCAGAGACAAAAGATACAGATAGTGGAATGTACACCAAGCCTTGGGGAGGATGTGCTTCTCTGAAAAAGTATTGTTCAAGCAAAGATCTGAATGAGAAAAAGCCATCCATCCAAAGATCTGAGAGTGTGCTCTAGGCAGAGGGAACAGCAAATGTGAAAATCCTGAATAACAACAACAAAACACACTTTGATTTAAGGTTAAATTAAATATAAACTCCTTCTGTGATGGCAGTGTCTATATAACAAGAACCCAGCAAAATTACATAAGATACTAAAGGTCAAACTGGTCTCTGTTCCCCTACCCACCAGTTTTAAGAAGCCAGTAGGGGAGGAAATGTTGTACTAGGAGCAATTTGCTCTGCAGATTCACAGGGTAAAGTGTTGACTGAAAAATCAGGTGGTTGCTCTCATTACTTGGGATTTTGCTCTAGTCTTGACATCTTTCTAAGTCTGTTACTGTCTGCCTTTAAAAAGGAAAACTCTGGAGGATTCAACATCATTAATATATTGAGTTATTAAACAGGCATCGTGTTCCCTTTCAGTAAAAATAAAGCATTTATGTTAGTTTGGAAGAACTCTTTGACACTGACTATCACTGTGTAAATAATGGATCTACCACTCAAGAAAGCAGTCTTCCTCTATTGACATTGGCCTCTCAGCAGCTTTTAATGCAGGACCAAAAGAAATGGAATTGTGTAGACTTAATTACAAGTTATACCAGCAGTTAATGCATCCACTAGTATTCCCCAAGGTCTTAAAGGCCCAAATGTCTATTCTCTGAATTTATTGGAACTAAGATTTACACATTCCCATAGTCAAGGTGATTGGGAAATGCAACAGGGATAAAATAAAAGATAGAATAATACTTAATAGCTTCATAATTAAACTCTCTGCTGACAGGGTATTCTCTCAAACTTGCGTACTAGTGTTTGGCTAAGATAAAACTCCCAGTGGCATAATTCTGTGTTTCTAAACTCAATTTCTGAATGTATTTTGAAAAGGTGGCTATAAACATAAGGACTATGTTATTCAAAAGAAATCTAAAAACGACTTTGAAAACAACGTAAATGTACCAGGTGGACTATGAGTCTTCAGACTACTACACACATCCTATAATACTTTAAAGGAAAACTGACGATTACACTGAGTATATAAAAATAAAAGCCTTATCCCCAAAGACACATAATTTAAAAAATTATTTTAAAAGCTTGTAAAAAATGAAGGAATAGAATTTTTTCCATATGAATGAGGAATTAATGAAAATAATATTTCCATTTACTCTATTTCCTTTCTTATACATTACAACTCTACCAATAAACTGGTCCCTCACCTAAAAAAACGAATAGTTTCAAGCTAACGGGAAAAAAATGATACTTAAACAGTTGCAGGTAAACTATAATTGAGGGGAAGCATAACAGTTGTTTTTTTTTTTCCTTTTTCCTTTTTACTTCTCTTAGCAAAGAGGGAAGAGATGTGTGAAAAGAAGGTAAAATGTTTCACTCTTAAGAGGGTCATATTAGCTTGTGACTTCAATATGAGCCCAACAATAACTCTTCTAGGAAAACATTACTTAATATTGAAAACAAGAGTATAAGTATACTGGTCTGAATCACTTCAAAAAGTTGGATGGACTTACAGAGATGTTGTCAAGTATTTTTACATGTGCATTTTTGTCCTTGAACACAGCACAGTCCTGAGCAAATAAACATTCCTCAGTGGTAACTGTTACCTCCCAGTTTTTATGTAACCTCTAGTAGCAGGATAGATAACCATTATCTGATGAGAGATCAGCATTGTAATGGTGTCATCTGGTTGATGCCAGACCTGGCTCTGGTGTCAGGAATGGATAGAAAAGTTGCCTCCAATTAGACTCAGGGATTCATCTAGCCTCTTGAGCTCTCTGGGCTCATCTGAATCACAATTTCTGTAACTGTGTCCTCTGTTCCCAGTTTTGTTTTCTGAACTGCTGATATGGATAAATAATTTGATACACTTTTGTTTGCTTTGTGTTTCTTTCATTCAGGAAAGTTGAGCCAAAGGAAAATAGCAGGGCATTGTTCAGTCAATAAACAGAAAAGTGGACGAGGGAACCTAACTGTGAATCCTGGTTACATAACTTACTCTTCACATTGGGGAGCACTTGCTAAGATTCAGTAACACAGCCTAAAATGAGGAGGGTCAGAGCTGTTCTTTTTACTCTTCTTCCTTCCACACCCATGTCAAACATCATTGAGTTTGTAACAGTTGCTTCCTTTCCCTGGGGTAACCTCCTCTAGATGTTCACTTGGATAATTTGCTCAATCTCCTCAAGTTTTATACAAATGTAATCTCTTTCCATGAAACCTTCTATGGACACCCCACTTAAAATGGCAAGCTACTTTCCTTCATACTTAATATATTTTTTCCAGAGTACTTAACACCTTTTAACAAACTACAAAGCTGTTTTATTTTGTTTGTTGTTGCTTATCATTCCTGCCTCTGGAATGTAAGCCCTGTAAAGTTAAAGATTTTTGTCCATTTTATTCATTGATGTGCTTGGATCATAGTAAGAACTTATGTAGAATGATTATTAAACCAATCTAATGATGGATTCGAAGTATATGCAATATTACCAACTAACATGTGCATTAAACATACAAAATTATTGTTATCATTTAATAAATCTCTACCTACTGTAGAAAGATTCCCAAAGTTATAAAGGTGAGAGAGAAGAAAGAATAAAATTTACTTACAGACCACACAGATTTTAGTTATCCTATTTTTCTCTTTTTTAACATACTTATTTAGTGTGTTCTTTTTTGTTCTAGAACACAGTCAGTATCTGCATCAAGGAAAGTGGTATAAGGCAGATGTAGTTCGAAGTTTGATGGGAGAAATAAATATTTCTGTGAGCCTGATTTTGTTAGATGTCTTCATAAATTAATCATTGTATAGGAGTATAGCTGCCAAAGACTCAACTGTTGCCGACTTAGAATTTCATTGCTTTGGCTAGAATATCCATTGATCTCAATTTTATCTATCAATGAAATTTTAAGTTTTTTCAGCTCATAGCCCAAGGACATGTATTTCATTAAAAAAAAAAAAAAGACTAACTCAGAAATGGAAGCCTCTCTTATCAAAGAGACAATTAATTCTATGAAATATCCACATTTGGGGGCTTCAAGCCAATGATAAAGTAAGTGACCCAATTATTCAAGTGATAAGTAGTGACCACCATGCTGCTTCAGATGGAGATTTCCTAGAAGAAAATTATGTGATATGTAAAGGGGTATCAATATTCTCCAGATTAGACTGTCACTTACTGGTTTTATGTACTAGTGATTTACAATGACAGTTTCACCTATTTGTATGCTGCTAAATAAATAAATAAATAAATAAACCTGCTAAGAACAATTAAGTTGAAATAGTAGCTTAGGAACCAATTTTCCCATTGGAAGAAAAACAGGCTAAAAAAAAAAAAGAATAAGGTCAGTGGGAGAGGAAATTTTTTTTTTTTTAAACAGAGAAATTTCTAGAGATGAAGAACAAAAATTAAAGTAAAATGAATAGGCTGGATATCTGATAGAACCCTGCTAGAACTCCCAATTGAAAAGACAGGGATTTGAATGTAAACAAGTCAGACTTATGTACTAAGTACACCAGATAGCCTCAAAAATTGACTTTTAGGACTCTAGATCTAAGAACCTCCAAAAATAACCTCATAGGGGTGATTTGTTCTAAATACATAATTAATTTTTATTGCAAAATACAGCATACACTCTAGGACTGAAGGGCCTGAACTTGAGTTCCCTCACTTGAGCGGGGCCTCCCCAAGAATAGAGGGAGGTATTCATAGTTAACTTAAACACAACTCAAGTGGCTGCTGAAATCAGAGAAACAAAATGAGGCAAAGCAGCAAGAGCATGACAATACAGGGAGTGGTGGGAAGCCTGGACCCCAGTGAGCCATCATATCTTCCCACTCCTGCTCTCGCTCCTACCACCTCCCACACTGACATGGGGACCCTCTTTCTCATCAGCACTCAAAGAGTGGAATTGTGAAGAATAAACTGCTTTCACTTATTCCATGCATTTTTATTGTATTTTGCTTCCTTTGTGTCTTACCTGAGACTTAACTTCCCCCACCCCACCCCAGAATAGCTGACATTGCAGGAATAAATTGGAGACAAGTCTGACAAGAGCCATAGGGTCTTTGCCAGTACATACAAATTTCCTGTGAGAGGGACGCTGGTCAGAGGTTGGGCACTTGGGCATTAGTCTGTCACCAGAATAAAGAAGTATCCCCTGAAAAGTATGTTGTAAACATCTATGACCAAATCACCTGAAGCTGCATCAAGGCAGGGCCGCTGTTTATAGGCTCTCTCCAGAGAGAAACCTCAAGATAGAATTAGAAAGAAATAAGACACATCAGGCAAACTTGAACAGTTTCCTAAATTCCCAATTTTGAGACCTATTTTTCACTACATGCACAAGTATGTATAAGTATACATTTGTTTAAAATATGATTATTTCAGCATTTAATATATTTTCATGTTATGTAGTCATTATGCATATTATTAATTACATTATTTATAGAATAATTTCATATCATAAGTATATCTTGACCTTGTCAACCTCTTCTTGTAGAATCTTTACTTATAAGGACTGCCTCTTGTTTATCATTGTATCTCAAGGCCACAAACAATTCTAGATCTATCTATGTATCTATCTATGATAATTTGAAATATTGTCGTTTCAGTGGGGATATTCTAAGACAGATCTTGTATATTTTACAGTGTTTCTTTAGGTTGCTTGTTCTTTATATCCTGAATTGGAATCACTCTTTCTCTCTCCCTCCCTCCTTCTCTTTCCCTCATCCCCTCTCTTGTCTCTCCCCCACTATCTTCCTAGTGTCTCATGTCAGCTTTGCAGACCCAAATTTGCCTCCAACAGAGAACTTCAATAGTTAGACTTGGGAGAAAGCAAATTGTTCCTCCTTTTTTCTGTCTTTTCCATTTTTCAGTAGTCATCTGGATGGAACAATTACTGAATTCAGGAGTGAGGAGGAGTCTGAGCCATCTGAGTAATATGTAACATGGAAGAACTTGTTTAAGTAGCAATAAGATGAATTCTTTAAAATCAAGAAATTGACTTCCTCTGAAATATCAGGCATTTTTTGAACTTGATTCAAATACTTGTAATTTTATAAATCAAAAACTAGCCCCTTTAAAACATTTTTCATGTATAGATGTTTCTTGACTTACATTATGGCAGGGTTATGTCTAGATAAAACTATTAGAAGTTGAAAATATCCTATGTCAAAATGCATTTAATACACCTAACCTGGCTTAGCTTAGCCTACATTAAAATGGGCAAAATCTCATAGCAACACAGTACACTGTAGAGTATTGATGGTTTATACTTACTATGGGGCGGCTGACTGTGAGCTGGGGCTCAATAGCACTGCCCAGCACTTCTGGAGAATATGACACCATATTTTGCTAAACTGGGAAAAGATAAAATTCAAAATCCCAAGTAGGATTTGTACTGCATATGAATTGCTTTTGTGCCATCATTAAGTAAAAAATCATAAGTTAGGGATTGCCTGTATGCCCTAAATTGTATGTTTCTAGGTATATTTCCTCACACTCTAAAAGGTCTATTTGTAAACTGCCTCATATATTGAATGGTAATCCTTTAAACCATGTTCTCTTATAGAATTAACCAGTTAAATGAATACATCATCCAGAAAGAGGGTAAATTCACTCATTCTAGATTGTTAAATTTCTTCTGATCTAAGACATTGTTCGAAACGTTGGCTTGTAAGAATCAGAAAGTAGTATACAATTTCTTGAAATTTGGTGTAACAGTAGCCCTGGCCCCTCTAATCGATTGTCATCTTGATCATTCCTCCAGGAAATGAAGCAAGTTAAAATGTTTGGAGGCAAGAGGCAGGAACTCCCTTTTCTCATTATAGATGTGCCTAAGATTTGGGATGTTAGACCAACAATTAAATACCTCATTGCTTTCTATAGAAGGACTTTAGGAACCACCTTCTTAAAATGCATCACTCTATATGTCTTCTCTCCTTAAGATAAAAGCTATAAACTAGTGGTCTCTGTGCTGAATTGGACCCCCTGAAAAATTAATTAGAAAATTAAACTCTTTCTTCTGAGGTAATTATAGATTCAGGTGCAGTTGTAAGAAATAAGACAGAGAGGTCCTGTGTACCTTTTACCCACTTTCCTCCAATAATCACTTCTTACAAAACAACAGTAGAATATGACAACCAGGTTATTAAAACTGATATGCTCCACCAATCTTATCCACATATATGTATTATTTTAACACACAGAGTATTTTACATCTGAATAACAGCTAATATTTACAAATCTGAAAATTTTACATAATAGTATGTGTTTCTGACTTTGCTTACAAAATCAAATCGTGTCTCAAAACTGGGACTGCCTTCTACACATAACATTGGGCTAGAACTGAATAGCATCACTGTTGGACAACTTCACTCTCTCTTTTGGAGTGGTTGTCAGTAACTCCATATTTCTTCTTAATAGCTAGCCCAAGTCATGTATTTATGTCGTCTCCTGCCCATTACCCATTTGGGAAGTCCCAGAATTCCCATTTTATCATGTGTATACTCCAGCATCCCAAGCCTTTGTCAGTTTTCCACCAGAGGGCACTCCATCCTCGCCTGTGTTCAGTTGTAGCCTGGAAGATTCAAGGTACCCTTAGATGTCTAAACGAAGAGTAATTGGAGACCCAGAGAAGCAGGCCAAATAGTTCTCTAATTGAAAAATGTCACCAGGTAAAAGCAAATGAAATTGTACAATGCAAAATGAATAGTTTTTTATTTCCAGTCTTGACTTTTCCCCTGAAGTCCAAACATATATTCAACAACCTACTTGACACTTAAGAAAATGAAACAGATCATTTGTTGCCTTTATCCTAAGCCTGCTTCTCTTACGGTCGTATTTCAGTCACAAGTTCCACCATGCACGCGATTGTTCAGGGCGAAGACTCGGAAATCTTCACATCAACCTTGATTCATCTCTTTTCCTCAAATTATCTTTCTCCTCCCCCCATATAAAATATATTTATAAATCTCATTGGTATTCTCTCCAAAGTGTAACTTTAATCTATTTACCATCAAGGCCGAGCTACCCTGATCTCTCACCCAAACTACTATATCACCTTTCTAACTAATGTTTTGTATTTGCTTCTATTTTTGCCTCCCAGAATCCATTCTATAAAATACTAGTTTGTTTTTAAAGCATAAAACACAACCTACAAATATCTATGCAATGAAGGACCTGCCTACCACTCCAGTACCAAGTTTCTTTATTTGGAAAATTGTACAGTCCACTCCAGTCTCTCTCTCTCTGTTTCTGTATTACAAAATTCCCCTTTTGATTGTCATTCTGTTTTCGTAGATCTGCTGTCTATACTCTCCCAAGTTATTCACAAATTTCACTATTATCCTTTAGTTCTTAGGTTAAATATCACCTCATCAGAGAGACATTCACTTATTATACCAGCTAAAGTGCACCTTTCCACCCACCAATGCAACTTCTCACCTCATGAACTTCCTAATTATATTTATGTGCTTCCATATATAATTACTATCCAAATCTCACAGCTGTAAGTTCCATGAGATCAGAGAATTGATATGTCTGCTCATTTCTGTAATTGCCCAAAGCTAGAACATTGCTAAGGATATAGGCCATTAAAATTTGTTGAATGTCTAGCTTAAAGGATGATTTATCAGTGATATTTGAATTTGACAAAAATATAAAACTTTATAAAATTATTTTAATAGTTAATTACTTTCTAACATTCAAAACATCTTAGCATTATGAATAAATAATTTCTATATCCATCCATGATAGAGTAACAGAGCACTGATTTGGCCCTAACAACCTTAAGCAATTAAACAGTCAGAACTATATATGCAAATAATGATTTTTCAGGCATTGGAGAACAATAATGGTAGGATAATCATACCTAGGAGAAAGAAAATGCAGTGGAATGAGCTCTAAGATTGCTCTGTTTACTGCTTGGAGAGTTTCTGGGCCACAGCACAGATCCCAAACAGCCCAGCTCTCTGCCAATGTTAAAGAGACAGAGTTGAGTATTCTGAAAAGTTAAGGTGGGTACACTTTCCAGGGCAGATTACTGGAGAGAAGAGGGGTGCACAGAGAGAGATTAAAATGTCTGCATATGGTTTCTATAAAATCTTCAGCTGAGTGTTCATTAGGACATTTATGTGAGAAAATTACCTACAGCTCAGGGAAAACATATCACCAGAAGGGAGCAATCAGCACAATGCCTATGGCTTCATAGCTCACTTAGAGCCAGGGAGAGTTTGTGTTTCTGCTAGTTCAAGTGAAAAAAAATTGCAATATACAGGGTGTCAAAAGAGTACTCAAAAAGTACTTCCTCCTAATAAGGAAAAATTAGCCCTAGACTAATGGCTACTCCACCTAACAAAGCAAAAAGCCAGTCTTAAAATGATCAAACTGTTTTCAAGAATGTAGTTGTGTCCCACCATTAGGTCTAAATGTATTTTGCTAATACAAAATGTACAGGAGTTAACAAAGTAAATGTCACAATGCCTGGCATTTAATAGAATTAGCAGGTATTCAAAGAGCAGGAAAATAAGACTCAAGGAGGAAACTGTCAATCAATGAAATGGCAAAAAATGATAGAATTAGTAATAAAGTCCATTTTGATGGATTCCATATAGTCAAAAAGATATAGAAAAACAGGAACATGTTAAGGGGTGGCATGGAAGATTATTGTGCTTCTAGAGAGGAAAAATACAATGTCTAAGATGAAAAGACATTGGATGAGATTGGCAAATTAGACATGGAAGAGGAATACGTTAGTGAACTTGAAGGTATTATCATGCAAACTATCCAGGTTGAACTAAAACAAAAGAGATAAGGGGATGAAAAAAACATAAACAGTGTCCTGGAGTTGTGGACTATCAAATAACCTAAAATAAATCCCAATTATGGAATTCCCAATGTAGAGGAGGGAAGAGAAATAATGGAAAGAGTAATGACTTAGCTTTTCTCAAATTGATAAGAATTATAAACCATAGGTTCAGGAGGCTTACAAACACTAATCTGAAAAAAAAACTGCAAGAAGGCTCATCATAATCAAACTGCTTAAAACCAGTGATGAGAAAAATCATTCTTAAAGTCAGCCTGAGGAAAAAGATACATGTATAGGAATGAACATACGGAGGCAAGTCAGGATCACTGTGCCACCTAAAGGACAGGGAAAAAAAAAACAACCTGTTAAACTAGAAGCTCATATCATAAAAAAAAAAAAATTCCTTTAAACAAGATGAAAAAGATAGACATTTTTTTGAACACTAAAAGAATTCATCACCATTACTGGAAAAAATAATTAAAGGAAGTCCTTCAGAAAGATGAAAATGTTGCAAATACTATGCAAGCAAAAAATTATAATTTCCCTATTTTTAAATTTCTTTTAAAGATAATTGACTTTGAACAATAAAAAGTAAGTTGACGTTCATAATCTATGTAGACACAAAATGGTAATGACAGCGCAAAGACTGGGAAAGAGAAATCAAAAGTTATTATAATAAAATTTTATATTATGTGGGAGTGGGACAATAATACTAGAAGTTAGACAGTATTAATTAAATATGTATGTTATAAACTCTAAGAGAAATACTAAAACACAAAACTAAGAGTTTAAGCTAATTAGACAGTCAAGGAAGTAGACTAAAATAATAAAAATACTCTATTTAAAAGAAGGCAGAAAAGGAGGAAAAAACAATAAATAAAATGTGGACATAGAAAACAAATAGCAGCATGGTTTCAACACAACCAGATGGTTAGTTACATTAAATGCAATTTTCAACCTTCCCCAATTAAAAGGCAAAAGTTGTTCAATTGGATATAAAAATAAGATCCAATTATTTGCATCTTCAAGAAATTGATTTCAATTATCATGATACAAATAAATTAGAAGTAAATATGGAAACAGATACATGAAACTAACAGTCAAAGAAGAGTAGGATAAATTATTTTATACCAGACAAATTGCATTCCATAGTAAAAAATATTACCAAGGAGAAAGAATCGTGCTGTAATAAACACGCATTTCCATGTTTACTGCGGCACTATTCACAGTAGCCTATGTGTGGAATCAACCTAAATGTCTATCAACAGATGAATGGATAAAGAAAATGTGGTATATTTATGATACAAAATGGAATATTATTCAGCCACAAAAATTAATGAAATGTTATTGTTTGCAACTATGTGGATGGAACTGAAGGATATTAAGTGAAATAATCTAGGCACAGAGGACAAATATCACAGGTTCTCACTCACACATGGAAGCTAAAAAAAAAAAAAAAACTTAAATCCATGGAGTAGAAACTAGAATGATGGTTACCAGAAGGTGGAAAGAGTATGGGGGATGGGGAGGGTTGGGGAAGAGAGGATGGATAATGAGTACAAAAATATAGTTTGATAGCATGAATGAGATCTGATAGTTTGTAGCACAATACAGTGACTATAGTTAAAACAATTTATTATGCATTTTAAAATTAAGTAAAAGAGTGGAATTTAAATAATTTTTTTTCTTATTCTTTTTTTTTTTTTTTTTTGAGACAAGCCTCAAGCTGTCCCCCTGGGTAGAGTGCTGTGGCATCACAGCTCACAGCAACCTCCAACTCCTGGTCTCAAGTGAGTCTCCTGCCTCAGCCTCCCAAGTAGCTGGGACCACAGGCGCCAGCCACAATGCCTGGCTATTTTTTGGTTGCAGCTGTCATTGTTGTTTGGCAGGCCTGGGCTGGATTCGAAC
>CAUYTI010152968.1:0-73538 GCA_963575145.1 Galago senegalensis
CTCCCCCTGTCAGGTTCCAGAAGAAGATGACTTAACTGTATTTGAATAAATGTAGATAGTTGTATTATACTTAATAAAAATAAGACATCCCCTGAAAATAAGCCCTAGTGTGTCTCCTTGAGAAATAATAAATACAAGACAGTGTCTTATTTTCGGGAAAACATAGTAGGGGCTAGCAAACGATGGCTTAGGCCACATCCATCCAGATGCTTGTTTTTTGTACAGCCCTTGAGCTAAAAAATGTTTTTTTTTATATATATATGTGATATTTAAATTTCACAGTCCATAAATAAAGTTTTTTTGTAACAGAGCCTTGCTGGTTCATTTACGTATTGTCTGTTGCTACTTTATTTTTTTTTTTTGAGACAGAGCCTCAAGCTGTCTCCCTGGTAGAGTGCCGTGGCATTACAGCTCACAGCAACCTCCAACTCCTGGGCTCAAGCGAGTCTCTTGCCTCTGCCTCCCAAGTAGCTGGGACCACAGGCGCCCGCCACAACACCCGGCTATTTTGGTTGCAGCCGTCATTGTTGTTTGGCGGGTCCGGGCTGGGGATTCGAACCCGCCACCTTAGGTGTACGTGGCTGGTGCCTTAGCCGGTTGAGCTATAGGCGCCGAGCCGAAAGCACATCTTGAAAAGTATATTTTGCCCAAACATCAGTTATTAATATACTTGTGAATAGCATTTTCACCTGCTACTCCCACTCCATCAGTGCAGGTTGGAAAGTTATTGCTATTGTTACTCAGCACTTTGAGTTGATATTTATGAATTTTGCCACAAAAAAAACCCCAAACTGACAATATACAGCTTTGGGCATTAACAGGTAGAATAGGTTATGTGGAGGGGAAAAAAAATCATAGTAACTAATAAAAGCATGTAGGGCTGAAAAGGAAAAAAATGTTACCATCCACCAAGTAAATGAAGAGAAGAATTCACAAAGGATGGGTGAATGCAAAGTTAACTTCTTAATGCTAGTGCACATTCTAGTCTACATGAAGGAATTAGGTAATTTTTTGTTCCAAACAGAAGGTCTCACATATTTATTACTGGACCAGCTTATTAATGAAGAGGATATAAACAAAGACAAAACTCACTTTCCCAATGAAACATGGCCAACTGTCCAAACTGATGACATTTTCGGGGTGATATGAGATGATGGTGACCTTGACACAGCATAGGTACGTGCCATCTCATGTGCGATCCTTACAGACCCAGTTTGGTTCTTCTCCAGCGTCTCCTCTTCGAGTACCTGATTTTATTACCAGTTTTCATTCAAATCCTCTGGGAAATGGGACAATTTTCTTTTTGTTTCTTGGCCAGAAACCACTTAATGCTGAAAGTCTTGTCATTTGAAAAGTATTCGGGTTTTTTGTTTGTTTGTTTTTGTCTTAGAAAGCTAAAGACAATCCTGGAAAGATTTAGGACCAAAGTTAAGAACTTGGGCACCATTTGACAGCACAAATGCCACCCAGGCGTACTGCTCCTATGGAGGGTAGACTATAACCTAAGGAAGAATTGCAGAGTGTTTACACATTGGTGCAAAGGGAAGGCTTTGGGTTGTTTTTTTAACAGAAGTCACTCAACACAACTCAAATATTTGCTGACAAACTTTCAACTAAACTTTGTTTGGTCTATATCATTACATTAACTTTGAAGATACTGAGATCATAAGGACAAATGCTCTAAAGAAAACATTTGGCAGCTGATAATCAAATCTAACCTTTCTTTTTTTTTGCAGTTTTTGGCCAGGGCTGGGTTCGAACCCACCACCTCCAGCATATGAGGCTGGTGCCCTACTCCTTTGAGCCACAAGCACCACCCTAAATCTAGCCTTTCTTTAAAAAAAATTCTTTCATGGGCTTGGTGCCAGGAAGACAGTGGTTACAGCATCAGCCACATGCACGGAGGCTGGCAGGTTCAAACCCAGCCTGGGCCAGCTAAACGACGACAGCTGCAACAAAAAATAGCTGAGCATTGTGTCGGGTGCTTGTAGTCCCAGCTACTGGAAGGCTGAGGCAAGAGAATCGCTTAAGCCCAGGAGGTGGAGGTTACTATGAGCTGTGACACCACAGCACTCTACTGAGGGCGACAAAGTGACTCAGTCTCAAAAAAAAAAAAATTCTTTTATGCATTAAAATCAATAAAGCTAGTCTATGGAAAGTTACAAAGTCTCCTAAGAAACTTTGCCTGAACCGCATTCCAATATTAGGTATGTTCTTTCACTATACAGTCTGCCTTTTCCTTAAAGCAGAGCTTCTCAGGGGATCCACAGATCCTTCCTTTCCCAATGACAAATCTGCATGAAACCAAATTTTCTTCATAAATTTCAAACAAAGTGACATATTGCAAAACAGTTGTCTTAGAGTCAGACATCAGAAATACGGAAAAACGAAAAAAATGAAAAAAATGAAATAGTGACATTCTTTTCACTCAATTTAGCTCACAGGCTATTTTTCACATGCTGTATTAACATACAGTGGGATTGTTAAAAGTATTTTGTTACTTCACTTTCTTTTTTTGTTTGTTTTTGAGACAGAGCCTCAAGCTGTCGCCCTGGGAGGTCTGCGAGGCATCACAGCTCACAGCAAGCTCCAACTCCTGGGCTCAAGCGAGTCTCCTGCCTCCGCCTCCCAAGTAGCTGGGACCACAGGCGCCCGCCACAATGCCCGGCTATTTTTTGGTTGCAGCCATCGTTGTTTGGTGGGCCCGGGCTGGATTTGAACCCCCCAGCTCAGGTGTATGTGGCTAGCACCTTAGCTGCTTGGGCCACAGGCACTGAGCCTATTACTTCAATTTCTAATATGCTCAATAACTCACAGCTCTTTGGTAGTCTCAATTTTTAAGAGTCTAAGGGGGTTCAGTGGTTAGGGCACTGGGCACATACACTAGGGTAGGCCTGGGTTCGAACCTGCCCAGGCCTCCCAGCTAATTGGGAGACTGAGGCGAAAGAATCGTGTAAGCCCAACTTTGAGCTTGCTGTGAACTATGACACCATAGCACTCTACCTAAAGGGCGATATAGTAAAACTGTCTTGAAAAAAAGAGAGACGCCTCTTTTCTCTTGCCTCAGCCTCCCAAGTAGTGGGACTACAGGTGCCCGCCACAACGCCTGGCTAGTTTTTTTGGTTGCAGTTGTCATCGTTGTTTAGCAGACCAGGGCCAGGCTGGAATCCACCAGCCTCGGTGTATATGGCCAGCACTGATGTGGCTGGCACCCTACTAAGGGCATGGAGCCTGTGGGTCTTAAAACCAAAATGTTTGACAATTGCTGCTTTAAAGTTTTTTCTCACAGCTGCAACTTAAAATTCAGGTGTTGGGCAGCGCCTGTGGCTCGCTGGGTAGGGCGACAGCCCCATATACCGAGGGTGATGGGTTTGAACCCAGCCCTGGCCAAACTGCAACAAAAAAATAGCTGGGTGTTGTGGCGGGCACCTGTAATCCCAGCTGCTCAGGAGGCTGAAGCAAAAGAATCACCTAAGCCCAGGAGTTGGAGGTTGCAGTGAGCTGTGATGCCACAGCACTCTACTAAGGGCAACAGGGTAACACTGTCTCAAAGAAAATTAAAAAAAATAAAACAGCTACTTTATTAAAAATAAATAAAATTCAGGTGTTATCCCTTGCCTATTGCTATTCTGAAAACTACCATAAATCCGAACTTTCCAGGCCAGGCACAGTGGTTCACACCTGTAATCCCAGCACTCTGGGAAGCTGAGGTAGGTGGATAACTTTGAGCTCAGGTTCAAGACCAACCTGAGGAAGAGTGAGATTCTGTGTCCCTGCAAAAAAATAGAAAAACTAGCCCAGTATTGTGGCAGGCACCTGTAGTCCCAGCTACTCAGGAGACTGAGGCAAGAGGATCACTTGAGCCCAGGAGTTTGAGGTTGCTGTTGAGCTATGATGCCATGGCACTCTACCAGGAAGACAGAACAAGACTCCATCTCAAGAAATAAGAAAAAAATATCAAAACCTTCTCTTTTGCTCACCATTCAATTTGAAGCAGCAAATCTGAGTCCTGTGCCTGCAGAACAGGCACACACTATTTCACTGCCACCTCGAGTCTCCTGTAACTCAAAATGACTTGACAACATTGTCAGCCCTGTCAACTTCATGTAGAAAATTAACATTACTTCTGTTTCCTATTTGTTGGTATCTTAGTGAGGACAGTGTTGAAAATTTACCATGTGATGTGAGTTTCTGGGACACAATAAAAACTGACAGTGAAAAGACTTAATTTTACCAAAAATACTTCTGTAGTGTTGAATGTAAACATGAGAACTTTTAAAAAATAAGATGAAATACATAATACATAACCCAGAGGACAGCAATAATATTTACATTTTGAAAGACTCCTTTTAAGAAATAAAGTCCTGGAAAAAAAAATTATCATTTTGGGGAAAAAGTATTCTCCGAAAAAAGTATTTTTAAAGGACAGCTTGGGCTGATATTTACACGTATCTGATTACATTAAAAAGGTATTTAGATGTATATATTGGACTCACTGACCTTCCTGTATTTACGCTACGGTTTCCCCAATGACTCTGTTATGCACCCATCTACGACAGGAAACTCAGAGTGGACTCAATTTTTCAAGACACTTTCTAGTTACTGATCTATTTTTTTTTTTTTGAGACAAAGTCTATGTTGCCCTACATCAGTGCCGTGGCATCATAGTTCACAACAAACTCAAACTCTTGGGCTCAAGCAATTCTCTTGACTCAGCCTCCCAAATAGCTGGGACTACAAGTGCCCACCACAACACCCAGCTGTTTTTAGAGATGAGGTCTCACTCTGGCTCAGGCTGGTCTTGAACCTGAGAGCTAAGCTTAGCAATCCACCCGCTTCAGCCTTCCAGAGTGCTAGGATTACAGGTGTGAGCCACTGCGCCCAGCCTTTAATATTTGTTTTTCAACTCACCCACTAGCTTCTTGTTCACATGAATTACTGAATGTTTTATGAAAAAGAAATCAAAGAAATCAGAGTGTTTGGCACCCCTTTAAAAGTAGTAACCAACTTTATCCACAGTTTGCTTTGGAAGATAGAAATCCATGCCGACTGGGCATATAGTTCTTTGTAGTCATCGGTAAGTGGCAACTTAACCACTGGGATCTAAGAAGATGAATATAGTATAACTGGGTACATCCAAATGTTAAATTATTTGTTTTACTGAGATCTGGTTTATTACCAAGCTCTCATATGCATTTAAGTGTGATTCATATGCTTCTGTAAAAACACAGCTACTATTAAAAATTTGGGACTAACAGACTGTAAACTTACCTGTTAACAAGTAGTTTTATACATTAGCACACACAGATGTTGTCACTCCATTTTCTTCTCTATTGTTGGAATTGTTTCTCTTAAAAATTTAACATGTATTTACTACAGCCTTAGATAGTCTACAATTCCAAAAATTTAAGACTGGATCATCCACAATACGCTACAATTACTGAGTGCTGAGGTAGTAGAATGATGATGCCCAGGCACCACTATGTTAGGTTACATGGCAAAGGGGAATTAGGGTTACAGCTGGAACTTGGGTTGCTAACCAGCCAACTGTAAAGAGAAACTCTTAAGCCCAAGAGCTGAAAGCTGCTCTGAGCTGTGATGTCACAGCACTCTACCAAGGGGAACACAGTGAGATTCCGTCTAAAAAAAAAAAGAAAAGAAAAGAAAAAATAGAATGATGATCCTAGATTATCTGAGTGGACCCGATGCAATTGCAAGGGTCCATAGAAGTAGAATGGAGAAACAGAAGAAAGGGTCAGAGATGTCGAAGCCTGGGTCTCACAGAGATGGCATTCAAAATGAAGGAAAGGGCCTCAAGCCAAGGAAAGTGGGTAAGGATTCTCCCCTAAAGCCTCCATACAAGAAACGCACCCTGCTGACGCTCTTGTTCTTACCCACGAAGATCCACATCAGAGTTCTGATCTAAGACCTGTAAGATCATAAACTTCTGTGGTTTTAAGCCACTAAGTTTGTAGTTAATTTGTCACAGAAGCAACAAAAAACTAACAAGAGAATTAGGGCTTGTGATTAACATAAACTGAAGATCTGCACAGAAGAACCCTCAGGTTTTTGGCTAAATCTTTTGCTCACTTTGAGAATTTGGGTCGTTCAGTGAAGGGTCTGAGGCCGGCTGGTGGGATGGGGTGAGAGGCGATGGAAGTGCACGTGTCCATCAGGCTTTTGCTCCTTGCTCTCGCATTCTAGATCCTCACAGCACGGAGCTTCTGTCTCTGGAGAAAAGCAGAACTGCTGTGGGATGCCAGTTCTGACGATGGCAGTCAGTCCTGAGCAAGTTGTGCACCTTTCTAAGTTCTAGTCTCCTCAGCTCTAAGACTAATCTGCACCTTTAAGAGCTGACCAAGGTTTACATCATATGCTCGACGAGGCATAGACAGAAGGAGCTGTCTTATTAGTGTTTTACTTGTGTCTTGCAAAGAAACCTAGTGTCCAGTAACTCTCCAACTAGATAAACCAGTAAAAGTAGATTTACTGACAACATACACATTTGAAATTTTAAAAGGAAAAAAAAACTAATTTTTTTTTTTTTTAATTTGTAAAACCCTGACAGCAATTTCTTCATAATGGTGCAAAAGATGACTGAGCAACCTTAGATCTTGCTTTGTTTGGGGACTTCGTTTTTTAACAAGTTAATTTTCAGAAGAAAAGCAGAGCCAAGTTAAACAGACCTCTGAGGAATTTGGATAAGGATGGAGAAACAAATGTTGCCAGCCACTGCAAATTAGACAAAACGTTTGGTTCTGAATTTCCTCCCTTCTCTCGCTAGCAAAAATAAGGCTAATTCAGTTTCAAAAACTATTTTTAACTCTAATCTTTAGACACTTTGAAAAACAAATTTAATCTTAATTTTGTGAAATTACTTAACATCTTTCTTTTGTGAAATTACTTAACATCTTTCTTCCTTGATACTGTTTTCACTGTGGTCAAAAGTGTTAGCTCATTTGGTGGCTTTAGATAATAGCTATTATACGGTATGTATCTTAGGGTGCAAATAGATTTGGATTAGTAAGAGTCTCCATATGCTTTCTATCTCAAGTAAAACTGGAATATAAAGCTGTATAATGTAAAAATTAAGGGAAACTACACATTTTGTAAAGTATATAAAACACATTTTTTAAATAAAAGTTCTGTGGTTTTACAATGATTAGTGAGTAAATACACCAAATTCTGACAGTGTGCAGGTTTTTAGAAACATACTTAAAAGTGGGTGGCAGGTGCACGGTGTTTCTCTGGTAGTTCTAAATTCTAGCCTCTTCACAACTATACAATTTATCTCCGCTTATAAGATTTTTAAAAGATTATTTTCCCCCTCATCTAATGCCGACAGAGATAGCTATGTTTGTATGTTTTTGGCCAAGTAGGAGAAAAATAATGTCTGAAGGTAATTAAAATTTTAAAGAAGAAATTCTTTTACTACTGAATTTCAAATCACACACACAAAATAGGTGAGAAACTCTTTTATCATACTCAGAATCAAAATATCCCTTAAAATATTTACATTGTACAGTAAAAAGGATAGCAAAACACAAGATCATGTACAAGCTTAAGTATTCAAGTTTCTGAAAAGCCAAAAATGAAAATGAAAAATAATGGCCTACCACAAAGCTGTAGTATATGTAATAAATGCCTTCGATGAGTGTGGATTAAAGCAATAAATGTACCCTTGGGCTTCTGATTCTTGGTCAAAAATTGCTCTATTAAATTATTAGCATAATCTCATTATGAAGTTGCGTCGATTTTTGTTGCTCCTCTACAGCTTCTTTAAAAACAGTGCAATTTAAAACAATCTTACAGAGCACACATTACTCTCAAATTAGTCATTATAGAAAGGACATTCACTAGAGGCAGTAAATATATTCCGCAGTTAACCATATTTACCAATTAAGGAATAAAACTAAAATTTCTAAGCCTTTATTGCATATTAATAAAACAAATCTTTGAATATACAGCAATGTAAAACTTTTAAAAATATTAAATTCCTATAACTAGGGACAGTTGGTATGAAGAAGGGGTGATGAGCACTGGCACAGAGAACTCCGCACCAACACACAGAATTTATTGTTCTGCAAACCACCAATAGTAAAAATGTAAAAGATGGCACAATCTTAGCAGGCAACCTTAGAAAGTTTTTAAGATACAACATGGAACAGTTATTTAAATGTAATCTTGCAGCAGCCTGCGGACTCTACCTCTTGCTTTTCGTTCTGTCAGCGTGGTCCCTATCCTTGTGGTGCCTGTCCCTGTCCTTCTCCCCTTCTCTATGTTTACTCTTCTCTCGGTCCTTGTCCTTCTCATAGTCCTCACTTTTAGGTTTATCTGGCTTCTTATCTACATTCCTACTATCTCTGCTTGCTTTTCCATCTGCTCCCCGATCGCCATGTGATAAGCGTGCCCTCTCTTTATCTTTGTGCCCTTCCTCCCTGATTTTTCTGTCTCTGTCCTTGTCTTGGCTTCTGTCTCTGCGTCTATGCCTTTCAGATTCTTGCTCCCACTCCTTCTCATGTCGCTCTCTTTTCAAGTGGTGTGAATCACTATAAAATCTCTGGCGGTCCCCCTTACCCCTATTAAATGGCCTATCCAGTTGCTGTTGGTCTTGCCTACCCCAAGGGTCACTATGACGCCTTTCTGGTCTCCGAATGTCTTTAACCTGGTAAAAATTTTGTGGGCCTATATACCTTGATGCTTGTGAAAGAGGACCCATCATACGCTGTGGTTGGCCTGGAAGATGAACAACAGGTGGCCAGGGAACCATGGGATTTTGAGCAAAGCCAAAGCCTGGAGGGGGGAGTAATGGAGGTGGCAAATGTGGTGGAAATCCAAACATGCTTTGGGGGGGGAAATTAGGAGGCCCTGGAAATGGAAATCCAGGGGGACTAGACTTGAGATGCTGGAGGTTGGGCTGCTGTGGCCTCATGGGTGAAAAGTTTGTGCTCGTTCTGGGGCTGGTGCTTCTGGAAGTAAAGTTGATGTTCTTGGATGGAAATTCTGATTGGCATGCGTTTCCAACTTCAAAATGAGGTGCTGCTGCTGGTGCTGATCCTCTTCTAAATGGGTGCACAGTTTCAATGTTTTGCATTACAACATCCTCCTGTAAGGGTTTTGCTTGTTCTGTTTGAGATGTTTGTATGTTTTCTACTGATGGTGAGTTTTCGGCAACCTTTGAATTATCACTCTGCTGAACACATGAGTTATTCTCTTCAGAAGATGACTTTTCTTCTACATTGACAGGTTCTGTTAAGTGCTCCTTGTTGTGTGATGGGCTAGGCAGGGCATGTTTTTCTCCATTCCGGCAACTATCTCCATCTTTGCTTTCTGTAGTAGCTACCTGCTGACTTCTTCCTGCTGCTTGCCTAGGATCTCTTTTCAGGTTGATAAACGGCGGGGACCTTGATGCATTAGCAACAGTGTTCTCATTGCTACCTGCATTACTGTCTGCGCTTCCTTTTCCCACGCTGGATTTGCATGGAGGACTGGTATTTGAAGTCTGATTATCTTGCAAATTATTGTCTTGATCTTGCTGCAGCTGTCTTTTTAATGTTCTCTCTTTACTCTCCACTGTTTCCTCTGGTTTTGACTGGATTGATAAATTGGTTAAGAATGCTTCTGTGGAAACATCTGGTGGTTTACCTTTGAGACTAAGGTTTGTCAAAGGCCCTGGAGAAACGGAGGAGGAACCTACTCCTGATGTTTCCTCTCCTATTACTACCGAATCACCTGCAGATTCTGAAAGATTATCTTTTATCTCCTTGGCTTCACCATCAGTTACTTCTACTTTATCTATGTTCTCTGTTTTCGAGTTGGTTTGCTCATTTAAAAATGGAATTTCTTTAAGAGTGCTCTGTTCTATCACTGACTGAGCCTGGTCATATATTTGACCCCCAGTGGTACCTAAAAGGCTTTGAAGTATATCATCCACAGGAAGAGGTTTGTTTGCTAATTCTAGAGTAGAAGGTTGATTTTCCCAGCCAATCAACACACCAGGAAGAAACCTTAAAGGTTTTGGTGGCTCCTGTTTGGTGATTTCCATCAAAGGTTCAACTGCTGTTGGAAGGTCTTCTTGAAGAGTCTGCTGAGGCTTATTTCTCTGCTTATGTAATACAGTTGTAAAAGAATTAAAAAAGTCATTTTCTTCCTCTGGTGCTTCCTCTGCAGAAATTTCCATCCTAGTTTTCTTATCAGGGGGCAAGGCTACTGGTATGCTTTCAGGAGCCTCAGCTGTGTGACTAGCACTAGCACTATGTTGCCGCTTCAGTTTCTGACGAATAATTAGGCCCAACAACAGATTAGGTCTATGCAGTTCAAGCCCTGTATAAAATAAAAAACATAAACAACAACAAAAAAACATCAATAGTCATTTTCAATCATTACAAAAAAAGGTAAAACTTTACATCTAGCTTACTATGAGCTATTAAATAATTATCTTGCCCTGTCAAACCATCTTTAGAGGGTTGGATCCAAAAAAAACAGTTAAGTCTTTTCACTCTGGTCCCCACCTCCCATGTAATTTCAATCTTATCCTATTATTAAAATGTATACCTACCGGGTCCATCAAAAGGCACAAGAGGGTGTGGAATTTTATCTGCAGCACCCAAAGGAATAAGGTACATATCTTTAACCTGCTTCATATTGTTAGCAGCTACTCCATAGCGCTTTCTGCTACTGAAGTAGGCGAACAGCAAAGTATAAGAAATTTGATCTTCTTCAGTTACTGGTGTAAAGCGAACCACACAAATTTCCTATTCAAGAAAATAACAAATGATTGTTTAAAATAATAACCTGAAGAATAGCTTGGCTTTAAATACTATTTCTTTTTTCAGTAATAATCTAAACTTTACAATGATAGTTACCAAATAACATGGTTTACCAACTCAAACATACATGAGAATACTGAAAGGAAATAACTCTTAAGAAAAGATCTTTGCTGGTCCATAGACAGATCTTGTTTTCACTAAAGGCTTTCTATAAAAAATTGAGTCCTGGGCCTTGCCTGTGGCTCAAAGGAGTAGTAGGGCATCAGCCCCATATGCCGAAGGTGGTGGGTTCAAACCCAGCCCCGGCCAAAAACTGCAAAAAAAAAAAAATTAAGTGCCAAATGACTAATTTTTTCAAGGTAACACAACTTGTCAGTGGCAGAAATAATACTTAAATACTTATGATAGATACACTATATCCTGATTCCCGATGCTGTATCTTCCATAGAGGGTGATCTGTGTCCTCAGTACACTGGGAACTAGTAACCAACACCATCTCCCTGTATGTGCACAAACTCAGTGATAATTCAGTTTACAGGAAATAAATTTAGGACTAAAGGGGGCTAGGTGAAAAGACCTCAAATATGCATAAGACCATAAATTTTATAAAGTAATATGGCTTATTTGGAAAATATCTACTTGCTTCTGGACTCTTAGCTTTGCTACAGATAAAAAAGAGAGTCCTAATTTGGTATTAATTTGGTAGTGTTAAGAAATGGATATTTTTTCATGAAGGCATACAATCAAAATAGGAAAGCCAAATTTGTTGTGAAGCCTAAAACTGATGCAAGCTCAAGACACGAATGAGCTGAACAATGGCTCCACCTCTTATAAAATGTCTGTTATCTAAACCACTTTTAGATTAAAGATTACCACACATGTATTAGTAACAACTACTATGGTGTTTAAATCAGTTCAAGTTGGAGACCTCCTACAAAGTGTCAGCAAAGGATTCCCAAAGTGTCCGAAAGTAATATTCCCATTTTTATTACCATGAGAAAGTGACAATGGATGCAGTAACTTCTTAAACAGTGCTCCAAGTTTATTTGCATCCTAACATTATCAATTTTAATTCTAAAACCTATATTGGGGAAAAAATATTCTACTTAGCTTAAGATCGTTCATTTTTGATCACTCCAAAGAAAAACTACAGAGTTCTAGAAAAAGAGGCAAAAAAGTAACATTACTTTCATTGAGATGTTTTTACCAATTGCCTGTAATATGCTAGGTACGCTCAGATCCCTTGAAAGAGAAAAACAATTTCTTCTAATGATTAAATATTCCTCTGCAGTACTATTTCATGAGTTAAAAAGATGATAGAAAATACAAACAGGTGATGGGTGTGTTAATCAACTCAATGTAAGAAGCATTTCACGCTGTATATCACATATCAGTACCCTGAACCCCATAAATGCATCAAAGTACACAGTTACACTTTAATAAAACTAAATAAATAAAAATAGCAAAAAAGGAAAAAGAGAAATACTATTGTGATAGAAAGCTATTAATCAGCTCCCAGTAGCCTTTCTCCACCTTTTTACCATTACTAATGAGAAGCCTTTAACTTTTAGCTGGGCACCAGCTATCCCTAGCAGCTACGTAATGTGACTAAGTTGCTGCCAATGGAAGTTGATGACTATAATTTGTAGGTCTCGCCTTTAAAACAAGTGGCTAAGCATTCCTCATTTATTTCCATTTGGTGCTTGGAGTCAGCTTTGATTGAATGACTGATGAGGGCAACAGTCTTGAAAATGGCAAAATAACAGGAAAGGAGAAACATGGTCCCTAAGTGATGTTTCAGAACCAGAATCACCTAACCACCCTGAATAACTGGCCTGACAGAAGAGAGAAACTTGTGTAGTCTCTGAGCCACTATATTTTAGAGTCTCTTTGTTGTTAAGAGCTTAGATGTGCCCTATAACCGAAGTAAGACCAAATTCCACAGTGAATCTCAATACTGGACTTTAAAACACTTCTTTCCAAATACTGACAGAAACCACAAAGACAGCATCCCAGAAGGAAGGCAGGGTGAGTGCTGACCAGTTTTAACAAATGCCTTCAAGTTCAGCTTGTGGAGGTCTGAGTAAATTATGTAAATTCAGAATCTGTATTGGCTCCCTGCCCCAGAAGACCTTGTATCTTTGCATAAGAACTCTTGATTTGTTTACTTTTAACATTTTCCCAGGCTGGTATACTAGAAAGGTTTCCTCACCTTGGTTCCTGACGCTTTTATTTTTTCCACATAATCCCAAACTGTTTGAGGTGATATCCTGCCACCTACTTGAATACTATCTGGTAGATCCTGTGGTAAAAAAGGAAAGTGATCAGTATACACAGGATGACTTTATTAAATTGTACAAATTTAGCTCAAAGATTAATGTGAAATGGTAATAAAAACAAGTAAAAAGATTATGAAAAATACACCAGAAAACATAATATAGAACAGAGACAGCAATGAGACTTTACAATGCCAACTGCAAATGACTGACGCCTAAAATACAGGTACCAAGAAAGAGTGAGCTCATGCCAGATCTCAACAGCAAAGATGGGAGGGAGCAGTGACAGCATCAGCAATCCAGAAAACTACAACACATCTCAGAATGTTGAGCAGAGACTGTTCCACTTTTTTGTAGTGGTAGTTAAGCAAAAGTATTCCTTCATCAGTAATGGCTGAATTTCAAAGGATATAAAATTTAATACAATTACAAGGTATTTTTCTTGTACAGGGGACAAAAACACTGCAATGTATTTTATTACAAGCACAATCTTTCTGAAACAAATGACTATAAACAAAATCAATTACAAATATTTAAAGCTTTATTTAGTATATTCCTATTTTTTTCCATGAAGACTAAAGAAAATCATAAAAGCATAATTAACATTAAATTTAATTACAATTATTTAAATTGTTAATTGTTTTACATTTTTTATTTGTAATTTTAGTTCCAATCGAACTGAAAGTAGAAAGTAAAGATGGAACTCTGAAAAGCAGCCATATAAAAACTGTGGCTCAGAAAGAAAAATAATAATCTTACTTTAAATTAAAAGGTTTTATAGTTAAGGACTTCATCCTCCACTTAAAAGAAGAATTATTGGCTTGGCTTCCCATAGCACAGTGGTTACGGCATTAGCCACATACACTGAGACTGGCAGGTTCGAATCCAGCCCAGGCCAGCTAAACAATGACAACTACAACAAAAAAATAATCGGGCACTCTGGTGGGCGCCTGTAGTCCCACCTACTTGGAAGGCTGAGGCAAGAGAATCACTTAAGCCCAAAAGTCTGAGATTACTGTAAGCTGTGACACCACAGCACTCTAAGTCTACCTAGGGTGACATAGTGAGACTCTGTCTCCAAAAAAAAAAAAAAAATTGTTTTCACCATGGACCAAAAACTAAATTTCCTATACATATTTGTTCAAAAAGAATATCATGAATCCACTTAATTTTTCTACTATAAAATTTGCATTTCTAAAATATTATTTACTAAGCAAACTTATAAAAGTAACAATTATGTTATTAATCAAAACCAGAACTATTAAGTAAATAACCTAATAAATATCAGATAAGCAATATGATACTGAATTAAACTAATTTCAGCTAAATCTGAAGAAAAGTCTAGCTTATGTTAGCTTTATAGATACTAGGCATATAATTTAGGCTTTGGAAATACTGAATTTTTAAAAATCTTTTGCCTTTATGGCCAAAATTAGGTATAAACATAATAGCAAAATACAATCTCAACACACAGTACATGTATACTGATTTATTTTTCCTTATATATATGCACAGAAATACATTGCCTTCAAGATAGAGTAGAACCTCTTTAAGTTGACTGCCCAAGGGACTATAACAAAACGGTCAACATACACAGGTGGTCAACATAAGAAACTAGGCCTACTGTACTGATACGTACATGTAATGTTTGTCTGGTCTGTGAAAATTAGAGGTGGTCATTCTGGGAGATGGTCAACTATGGAGTTTCTACTGTGGCTCAAAAAATGTCATACTTTCTCACTTATCACACTGTTATGATGCTGATGCTACTTATTTTCACTAAGCACTACATAATAGTCTCTCCCTACTCCTTCAAGTATAAAACCAACTAAGAGTATCACTACAGCAACTACGTTCGCTAATCTTATAGGACCATCACCTAACTGTAAAGCTTCATCTTTTAGTCAACGAATACCACATTCACAGAAATAGGCAAGTAAGAACTGTATGAAGCTGGGAAAACATAGCAGTGGGGAAATGAGAAGACTTGTTTAAGAAGGAAAGCTCTCCCTAATGGACTAACACTAAATACCATTAGTGTGCTCATCTTGTATGTAAATCTATATTCAATGAAAAATGTGGATACTCATGCAGACTCTCATTCATTTTAATTCTGACATAGTAAAGTAGTACACCTTGGGAAGAGTACAGGACATGTGGTTTTAAAACTCATTGTACAGTCTTATACATTTTTAAAGACCTCCTTGTAAATTTGTAATTCCATTAATTGAGCTATTTAAGGATCACTGTTAGTAAAAATTTTTATTATTAATTGTGTATTATCTCTCTGCCCATTGCTTTCAAAACCACTTATACTAACCCAGTGACAGAAAGGAAACCAAAATTCACAGTACCTCTGTCAGGTATTCAGGAGAGCCAGATACTGGGTAGGCTTTGGTAACAAATTTTGCCACAGACGGCATATTAATGAAACCTTTCCAGATGAAGTTCAATCGAGCGAGGAAAGTAGACTCAACTTCCACAGTTCCAGGCATCTCTGGACTAGAAAATGACATTAAAAAGTTAGTAGCCTAAAGGGATGCTTATGAATAAATCTACTTTCTACTTAGTCATCAGATACTTTTATTTTAACATGTTGAGAAGGCCAAAATATGTAAAGGTTATTTGGTGAGGAGTTTACAGTTTCGTTTTATAAAACTCCATTCACATTTACACAGTAATGTTTCACAAAGTCATCATCCTTGTCTGTCCTGGGTAGACTAAGATCTAAACATGTACAAACAATTCTTCTTTAATCATCTACCCTTGCCTTTTTAGATGAGCATTGTTAAAGAGAGTTTTAGTTAAAGCTGCTTCCCCAAGCACTCAAATCTCTTACTCTAACTGCTCAGATTTTCAAAGCCTTATTCTTTCATCCCAATTAGAGTATAGAAGACACCGTTACTTTCTCAAGAGGAAAAGTTCCTAAGAACTGTTACTTTTCTGCTTTTGAAGACTTCTGAGTATGATTAGGTAAAGATCTATAAAGTGACTATTACAGAAATTCTGAGAAAAAATTACCGTGGAGCAGGAGAGAATGTAGACTTTGGAGACTCTTGTTTCTCCTCTTCAAAGAATTCAGACGCCAAAATACTTGAGGTTGAAGACAGGGCATCAGCTATACTTTCTGCTTCATTGTCGGAATGCTTACGGGCTACTCCAACAACTACTTTCACTTTTTTTGGAGAAAGATCATCTACAGGTGGTGCCATACGACCTAAAATCCAGAAGACAAAGACATCAAAATAAACCAATTATTATTAACTGTAATTTTTATAATAATCCATTTCAGAGAAACCTAAGCTTATGTGAAATGTAACACAGTGAAGGGTTCCACCTATAGTATGCAGCAGAACCTCTGTAAGCTGACTGCCCAAGGGACTGTAACAAACTGGTCAACATAAAAAACTAGGCCTACTGTACTGATACGTACATGTGGTGTCATGTCTAGCCTATGATAATGAGGTCAACTTAACAAGATGATCAATGTAGGGAGGTGCTCAACTATGGAGGTTCTACTGTATTTAACTTACCTTTCAAATCATTTGTAAATATAATCTCCTAAATGTAAAAATAAAAATACATCATAACTAAATATGGAACAGATAAACTAATTATTTTCTTAGTGATGTGAAAAATTAGGAAAAGAAGATGTGGTAAACATCTCAGACAAGTATCTGAAATAAAAATATTATAACTAGAACCTAAAATAGGTTTCCTGATTCCCTGGCCTCACAAATGTCTTTTTAACTAAAATATACCAAATCCCAATAGTCTTAAAGTAACTTGAACAGAGTAAAAACAAATCTGCATCTGACTTTGGAATATACACAGCAACAGCCTGCCTGAGAAGAGCCCTATCCTCTCTGGTCAAAGCCCAAGGTGCCATTTTGGTAGTGTGAAGCTGGGTAGTAACCCACCCTTGAGTCAAATTCAGGCTGATGAAGCCGCAGACCTATCCAGCTCAGAAGGGAAAGGGAAACCCAAGATCTTCCACATACCTAGAACAATTTCTATTGCCCTGTTATAGGCCGCTATGGGGCCAAGTTGTGAACACACAGCACTCTCCTGGTATCCTGCATACCCTGTTTGCCTAGAAGAATTGAGAGGTGCCGGATTGAGAGTTTAAAGCTTGGCAGCACCCCAACCTCAGGCTGACTTCAGGCTGATGTAGCTATAGCTGCCAGTCAGCTGAGAGGAGCTGGGGAGCAAGGAATCCCCAGCTTTTTTCCATACACGTAGGATAATTCTCACTGCCCTGCTACAAGGTGTAGAGAGACACATGAGCTAATAACGGGCTACCCAGTATCTTGTTCACAATGTTTGCCAGGAAGAGACCCCATCCTCTCTAGTCACAGGCCCAAGTTTGGGAGTTTAAAACTGGGCAGCACCCAGCACTCAGGCTATGACTGGGTTGATGCAACTTCAGTCCAACCCAGCAGAGGGAGAGAAAAGCCCAAGCTTCCCTGCACACACTTAGGACAATTCCCACTGCCCTCCTACTGGATGGGAGACAGAAAAGTAAGTGGACAGCAGTCCCCACAGTTTCTTGCCTATGCTCCTTAACTGAAAAGGCCCCTGCCCTCTTGGACTGGAAGCCCATACCTAGCACTGTTTTGAGAGTTCAATGATGGGTCATACCCAGCCCTCAGGCTGGTGACTACAACTGTCACCTGGCTGGGAAAAGTCAGGGGAGAACGAACTCCTCTAAGCACACTTATGACAATACCCACTGCCCTGTTATAGGCAACTATGGTACTGGGGACTAGCCTACCCAATCATTGCCGCTACCAGTAATACCAAAATGGACCACTTGGGTCCATTCTGGTGAGGGGGCTCCATCACTGCTACTACCAACTCCCACCTCACATAAGCTGCTCAAAGACCATCCACAGATACAGCTCTCTCAGCTTCTGAGCAAGTCACCTGAAAGCCCAAGAACTGGCCCCTCTCCCAGGACACATTAAACCAATGCCAGCCTAAACTGCTCTGTGGCCTAAAATTAGTCCACTCACTGTATCACTGGGGCACAAAGACTGGCTTGGTTGCATTCAAGTCCTTAGCTAAACTGCATCACGGCCTCAACTATTGATAGTAATTATTCCCTAAGCCATGAAGGAAATCACAGATGCCACTGACTCTGTATAAAAGAAATCATTTGAAAACCAAATTACTGAAGGCAACCAAAATTAAAGTCAAAGAGTCATACTCAACCAACAACATATATACATCTTTAGGAAAAAATTATCCCCCTTGAAATCAATTTCAAAAAATCAGAAAAAACAACTGCTACATTACATGAGCAGGTATCAATGGAAACATGAAAAAGCAAGGAAGAGGATACCATCAAAGGACCATAATTTTCCAGCAATGGATCTCAACAGAAAGATATTCCTCATAATGCCAGATAAAAAATTTCCAAATATATATTCTAAAGAAGCTTAATGAAATGAAAAAGATATCTGAAAACCAATACAAAGAAATTTTAAAAAATCTATTGAATATGAATGAGAAATTTTCCAAGGTGATACATACCACAAAATGAAAACAAAACAAAAATTCTAGAACTGAAAAATGAATTAAAGAAAATACAACAGACATTCAAAAGCTTTGAGACAATCAGAAATGATAAAGGGGAAATAACAGATGCCACAGAGATACAAGAGACTAACTCTGAATACTACAAGAAACTCTATACCCAGAAATTTGACAATATGATGAAGGAAGTAGATCAATATTTGGAATCACATCCTCTCCGTACACTTAGGAAGAAAGAGATCTCCTGAAGAGACTAATTTCAAGCACTGAGATCAAAGAAACAATACAAAATCTCCCAATAAAAAAAATGCCTAGTCTAGATGGCTTCACACCAGAATTCTATCAAACCTTCAAGAAGAGCTTATTCCCATACTGCAGAAATTATTCCAAGAAATTGAGGAGGAAAGAACCTTCCCCAACATGTTCTATGAAGCAAACATCACCCCAGTTAAAAAGGAGCACTTTAGACCAATTTTACTAATGAATGTAGATGCAAAAATTCTTAACAAAATCCTAGCCAATAGATTACAGATTATCATCAAAAAAGCCATACATCATGATCAAGTAGGTTTTATCCCAGGGATGCAAGGCTGTTTTAACATACGGAAGTCCACCGTATCAACAGAAGCAAAAACAAAGACCATATGATCCTCTCAAAAGATGCAGAAAAAGCATTCAATAAAATTCAGCATCCTTTTCTATTAGAACACTGAAGAGGATAGGCATAGGTAGCACATTTCTGAAACTGATTGAAGCTATCTATGACAAACCCACAGCTGATATTTTACTGAATGGAGTAAAACTAAAAACTTTTCCACTTAGACCTGGAACCAGACAACGCTGTCCTTTATCGCCACTGCTATTCAACATAGTGCTGGAAGTTCTAGCCAATATAATTAGGTGATCTTATACCTAGAGAACCCAAAGACTCAACCACAAGACTCTTGGAAGTCATCAAAAAATACAGTAATGTCTCAGAATATAAAAATCAACATCCACAAGTCAGTAGCCTTTGTATACGCCAATAACAGCCAAGATGAGAGGCTAATTAAGGACACAACTCCTTTCACCAGAGACCCAAAGAAAATGAAATACCTTACAAAAGAGGTGAAGGACTTCTATAAAGAAAATTATGAAACCCTAAAGAAAGAAATAGCAGAGATATTAATAAATGGAATAAATGAAGAACATACCATGCTCATGTCTGGGAAGAACAGACATTGTTAAAATAAATGTCTATACTGCCCAAAGCAATCTATAGATTCAATGCCATCCCTATTAAAATACCAACACCGTACTTTTAAGACTTGGAAAAAATAATTCTTCGTTTTGTATGGAACCAGAAAAAAAGCCATATAGTTAAGGCACTTCTTAGTAATAAAAACAAAGCCGGGGACATCAGCATACCTGACTTTAGGCTGTACTACAAGGCTACAGTGATCAAAACAGAAAGGTGCAAAAATAGAAACATAGACATTTGGAATCAAATAGAAAACCAAGAAATGAAACTAACATCTTATAGCCACCTAATCTTCGATAAACCAAACAAGAACATACAGTGGGGGAAAGAATCCCTATTCAATAAATGGTGCTGGGAGAACTGGATATCCAGATGTAAAAGACTGAAACTGGACCTGCAGCTCTCTCCACTCACAAAAACTGATTCAAGATGCATAAGAGACCTAAATTTAAGGCATGAAACAGTAAAAATCCTCAAAGAAAGCAGAGGAATAACACTTGAGGATATTGGCCTGAGGAAACTTTATAAAGAAGATTTCCATGGCAACTGCAACAATAAGAAAAATAAACAAATGGGACTTAATTAAACTGAAAAGCTTCTGTATAGCTAAGAAGACAACAACCAAAGCAAACAGACAACCTACACAATGGGAAAGGATATTTGCATATTTTGAATCAGACAAAAGCCTGATAACTAGGATCTATAAAGAACTCAAATTAATCCACATGAAAAAAGCCAACAATCCCATACATCAATAGGCAAGAAAGATGAATAGAACCTTCTGTAAAGAAGACAGATGAATGGCTAGCAAACATATGAAAAAATGCTCATCATTCCTAATTATTAGAGAAATACAAATCAAAACCATCCTGAGATATCACCTGACTCCAGCAAGAATGGCCCACATCAAAAAATCTCAAAACTACAGATGATGGAGAGAAAGGAACACTTTTGCACTGCTGGGGGGACTGCAAACTGATACAACCTTTTTGGAAAGAAGTATACAGAACCCTCAAAGAACTCAAGCTAGACCTCCCATTTGATCCCGCAATACCATGACTGGGCATCTACCCAAAAGGAAAAAAATCCTTTTACCATAAGGACACTTGTACCAGACTACTTATCACAGCTCAATTTATAATCACCAAAATTGTAACAGCCTAAATGCCCACCAACCCAGGAATGGATTGACAAGCTGTAGTATATGTACACCATGGAATACTATTCAGCCATTAAAAAAGATGGAGACTTTACATCCTTTGTATTAACCTGGATGGAAGTGGAACACATTGTTCTTAGTAAAGCATCACAAGAATGGAGAAGCATGAATCCTATGTACTCAATTTTGATATAAGGACAATTAATGATCTAGTACATACTGGGGGGTTGGGGAAGGGGAGAGCAGAGAGAGAGAAGTGGGGGTGGGGGAACGGAAGAGCAGAGAGAGGGAAGGAGGGAGGGGTGTGGGAGAAGGGAAGAGGAAAGGAGGGAAGGGGGTGGGGGTCTCAGTGTGTGATACCTTTGGGGGGACAAGACACAATTGTAAGAGGGACTTTACCTAACAAATGCAATCAGTGTGACCTGGTTTCTTGTACCCTCAGTGAATCCCCAACAATTAAAAAAAAAAGTTTTGAGAACAGACTTCAGGGGTCCTCAAACTACTGCCTGTAAGCCACATGTGGCCCGCCGAGGACATTTATCCAGCCCGCTGGGTATTTTTTGCCACTGCTGCCTGTCCTGCTTAGCTGCTGCCTGTCCTTTTAAACTACAGACCAGCCCTCCAACGGTCTGAGGGACAGTGAACTGGCCCCCTGTTTAAAAAGTTTGAGGACCCCTGGTAGACAAAGATACAAAAGATACAAAGATGAAGAAATAATCTCAGAACTCAAAGAAAGGTTTTTTGAAATAATCCAGTCAGCTAACAAAAAGGGAAAAATAGTAATTTTTTAAAAAGGAGAAAAACCTTCAAAATGTCTGGGACTATATAAAGTGACCAAAAGTACAAATTACCAATATTCCCAAGGGAGAAGTTTAGAAAACCTAGATTAAGGAAATGATGAAAACTTCCCAGGACTAACAAAACAATTCAACATTCAGAGACAGGAGGCCAAATGATCCTCAAATACAACACAAAAAGAATTTCCAACGCATAACATAATCAGAATTAAAGTGAAATAATTTTAAAATTAGAGAAAAGTGTCTAGGCACTTATAAAGGAAACTGCACCAGGCTAACAGCAGACCACTTAGCAGAAGAAATCTTACAAGCCAAAAAGAGAATGGAATGATATTTTCAAAATGCTAAAAGGCAGAAAACTGCCAGTCAAAAATTTTATATCCTGCCAGACTAAGATTCATAAATGAAGGAAAAAAGCCTTTCCCAAATAAACAAATGCTAAAAAAATTCATCACCCACTACATCAGCCATACAGGAAGCATGTGAGGGAGTCTTAAAATATGGAAATTAAAAGTCAATATTCACCATCAAAAAATACACACAAATATATAAAAACTCACAGGCCTTATGAAATTATCAAGCAAAGGAGGAACAAAAAGGAATTAAATGGCAACATGACAAGTTCAGCAAATCACAAAAATGAAAAGATACAGAAAAATGAAGAATTTATAAAAACAACTAGAAATCAATTAACAATATGACCAAAAAAGCCAGC
The DNA here is from genome assembly GCA_963575145.1 of Galago senegalensis. Classification (NCBI taxonomy): domain Eukaryota; kingdom Metazoa; phylum Chordata; class Mammalia; order Primates; family Galagidae; genus Galago; species Galago senegalensis. The sequence continues at coordinate 22,495 of CAUYTI010152968.1, forward strand.
CCAGGTGGTTCATGACTGTAATCCTAGCACTCTGGGAGGCTGATGCGGGTGGATTGTTTGAGGTCACAAGTTTGAGACCAGCCTGAGCAAGAACTAGACCCTGTCTCTTAAAATAGCAGAGCATTGTGGTGGATGCCTATAGTCCCAGTTACTCGGGAGGCTGAGACAAGATAATCACTTGAGCCCAAGAGTTTAAGGTTGCTGTGAGCTATGACACCATGACACTCTACCAGGGCAACAGAGTGAGACTCTGTCTCAAAAAGGTAAAAAAGTGATAAGAACAAAGCTTCACATACCAATATTAACCTTCAATGTAAATGAATTAAATGTTCCACTAAATGATACAGATTGAATAAATGATTAAAAATATATGAACCACTATATGCTGCTTACAAGATAAGGACACAATAGATGTGTCCTTATCCATAAAGACATATATAAATTGAAAGTAAAGCAGTAGAAAAAGATAGTCCATGCACACAGAAACAAAGAGCAAACAAGAGTGGCTATACTTAAAGAGACTTTAAAACATATATGCAACAACACTGGAACACAAGGATTCACAAAACAAATCCAGCAGAACCTCTGTAAGTTGATCATCAAGGGAATGTAACAAACTGGTAAACATAAGAGGTGGTCAACATAAGAAACCAGTTATATAGCCTACTGTACTATTACATACATGTGGTGCATGTTCAGTCTATGAAAATTAGGTCAACTGAAAGAAATTGTCAATATGGGGAGGTGGTCAACTACGGAAGCTCTACTGTATTATTAGACCTGAGGAAATAGATAAACATCAACACAATAATACTGGTGGAGATCAATACAGCTCTCACAGCACAAGACAGATCATGAGGACAGAAAATCAACACACACACACTGGACTTAAATTGGATATTAGAACAAATGAACTTAATAGACATTTACTTTCTTTTCATCAGCACAGACAGACCACATTTTAGGCCACGACTCTTAACAAATTGTTAAAAATCAAAATCATTATCATCTCAGTCCATAACATAATAAAGCAAGAAGTCAGTATGAAGAGGAATTTTAGAATATATATAAATATATGAGAATTAAACTACATGCTCCTGGGCGGTGCCTGTGGCTCAGTAAGTAGGGCTCTGGCCCCATATACCAAGAGTGGTGGGTTTGAACCCAGCCCCAGCCAAACTGCAACAAAAAAATAGCCAGGCATTGTGGTGGGTGCCTGTGGTCCCAGCTACTTGGGAGGCTGAGGCAGAAGAATCACCTAAGCCCAAGAGCTGGAGGTTGCTGTGAGCTATGATGCCACAGCACTGTACCGAGGGTGACAAAGTAAGACTCTGTCTCTTAAAAACAAAACAAACAAACAAACAAAAAAAAAAAACCATGCTCCTGAACAACTACTGGGTCAATGAAAACATAAAAATGGAAATTAAAAAATGTTTTCAAACAAATGAAAATAAAAACACATCATAACAAAATTTATGGGATATAGCAAAAGTCATACTTTTAATGCCTACATCAAAAAACAGATCACAAATTAACAACCTAACATCACAAATCAAGGAATAAGAAAAATAAGAACAAATCAAACTCAGAGTTAGCAAAAGAAATAACAAAGATCAGAGCAGAACTAAAGGAATTACAGACCAAAAAAATCAATACAGACAATCAACACAACAAAAAGTGGGTTCTTTGAAAAGATAAACAAAATTGATAAACCACTAAGCTAGACTAAGCAAGAGAATATCCAAATAAACACAATTGGAAATGAAATAAAAGACATTACAATTGATACCACAGAAAAACAAAAGATCATCAAAGACTATTTATGAACAACCATATACTCACAAACTAGAAAACCTAGAGGGTATGGAAAAATTCCTGAATACATACAACCTCTCAGTATTGTACCAAGAAGAAATAGAACTCCCAGATAAACCAATTATGAGTAGTAAAATTGAATCAGTAATTTTAAAAGTCTCCCAACAACAACAACAAAAAGCTAAGGACCAGATGGATTCACAGCTGAATCCCACCAGACATACAAAAAAGAACTGGTGCCAATTCTGCTGAAATTGTTCCAAAATTTCAAGGAGGGAATCCTCCCTAACTCACTCCATGAAACTAGTAATATCCTGATACCAAAACCAGAAAAGGATGCAACAAAAAAAGAACATGAACAAAATTTTTCAACAAAATACTAGCAAAATGAATTCAACAGAACATCAAAAAAATAGTACATCAAGATCAAGTGGGTTTTATCCCAAGAATGCAAAGGTGGTTCAACATACACAAGTAAAGAAATGTGATCCATCACATAAAAAGAATGAAAAAGAAAAACCATATGATTTTGTTCATATACGCACAAAAGTATTCAATAAAATCCAACTTCTCTTCATAATAAAAACTCTCAACGATCTAGGAATAGAAGGATTCCTCAAAATAGTTAAAGCCACATGTGACAAACCCACAGGCTACATCACACTGTATGAGGAGAAGTTGAAAGCATTTCCCCTAAGAACTAGAATAAGACAAGAATGCCCAGGCTCACTTCTATTCAACATAGTACTGGAAGTTCTAGCCCAAGCAATCAGGCAAGAAAAAAAAAAAAATAAATAAAAGGCATCCAGATTGGAAAAGAGGAAGTCAAACTTTTTTTGCTGATGATATAATCTAATACCTAGAAAACCTCAAGGACGCCTTCAAAAGACTTAGATTTAATAAATGAATTCAGGAAAGTCTCAGGTTATAAAATCAACATTCAAAAATCAATAGCACTCCTAAACGTAACAATGACCAAGTCTGGAACAAAAATAAGTACTTAATTTTATTTCTAATAATAGCTGCAAAAACAATGAAATCCCTAGGAAAAAATCTAACCAAGGATATGAAAGATCTCTACAAGTTGAACTATGAATCACTGATGAAATTGTAGATGACACAAATGGAAAAATATCCCATGCTCATAGAGCAGAAGAATAATTATTTTTAAAATGCAAGATTCAGTGCAATGCTCACCAAAATGGCAACATCATTTTCAACAGAATTAGAAAAACCAATTCTAAAATTCATACAGAAAAAAAAGAGCCTAAATAGTCAAAGCAATCCTAAGCAACAAGAACAAAGCTGGAAGCATTACATTACTTGACTCCAATTTATACTATAAGGCTGTAATAACCAAAATGGCATCATACTGGTATAAAAATGTACACATAAATCAATGGAACAAAGTAGAGAACCCAGAAATAAAGCCACATACTTACACTGAAATGATCTTTGACAAAGGTGACCAAGACACACACTGAGGAGAAGACAACCTTTTCTGTAAATGGTGCTGGGAAAATTGGGTAGCCATATGTAGAATGAAACTGCATTGCTATCTTGCACAATATACAAAAGTTAACTCGAGATGGATTAAAGACTTAAAGGTAAGATCTAAAACAATAAAAATCCTAGAAGAAACCCTTCGGAAAAACACTGGACATTGACCTAGGCAAAGATATTATGACTAAGACTTCAAAAGCAAATAGAAGAAAAACAAGTAAGACTTAATTAAAATTAAAAATCTCTGCAAAGCAAAAAGAAAAAGTCAAAAGAGTAAACCGACAACCTACATAATGGGCAAAAATATTCACAAACTATTCACTGACATCCAGAATCTACAAGGAACTCAATTCAGCATGAAAAAAAAAAAATCCTTTAAAAGTGGACAAAAAAGATTTTTCAAGAGAAAATATGCAAATGCCAACAAACATAAAAAAAAAAAATGCTTAACTTTACTAATCAAGGAAATGCAAATTATAACCACAATGAGATACCATGTTACTCCAATTAGAATGGTCATTATTAAAAAGTCAAAAAAGAATAGACGTGGGTGTGGATGCAAGGAATAGGGAACACTTAGGCACTGTTTATGGAAATACAAACTAGTGCAACTTCTCTGGAGATCGGTATGGAGATTTCTCAAAGAACTACCATTAGATCCTGCAATCTCACTACTAAGTATCTACCTAGAGGAAAAGAAATCATATCAATAAGATACCTGCATCGTATGTTTATCGCAGCACAATTGACAATCACAGAGAAATAGGACCAACCTATGTGCCCATTTACTGACAAGCAGATAAAGACAACGTGGCACATTTTCTACTGAGTAATAAGAATGACAGAATGTCTTTTGAAAGACATTTCCCAATGTCTTGAAGCAACATGGATGGAACTGGCAGCTATTTTCTTAAATGAAGTAATCCGGAACAGGAAAATGCCGTATATTCTCACTTTTAAGTGGGAGCTAAACAAAAGCCACACAAGGTAACACAGAGTGGGTATAATGGGCACTGAAGACCAAAAAGAGGGAGGGTGGTAAGGGGTGAGGTATGAAAAATTACCTATGACGTTCAACGTATGTTACTTGGGTGATAGGTAAGCCAAAAAGCCCAGACTTTACCACTATACAATATATACATATAATGAAATTCAACTTATACCTCTTTACTCTGTTAAAATAAAAAAATTTCTTTTAAATGCTGCTGGAACAACTTGTCATTCATGTGCAAAAAAACAAAGGAAGAAAGAAAGAATCCCGACACAGATCTTTCACCCTTCCTTCACAAAGATTAATTCCAAATGGATCAGAGACCTAAATGTAAAACACACAAGAAGATAACATAGGAGATAACCGAGATGACCATGTGTATTGCAGTAACTTCCTAGACAAAAAAGCCAAAGGCATGATCCATGAAAGAACTGATAAAGTGGACTCCATTAAAATTTAAAACTTGCACTCTGCAAAAGACAATGTCAAGAGAATGAGATTATAAGCCATGGACGAAGAGAATATATTTGCAAAAGATAAATCTGATAAATGTCTACTATCCAAAATATAAAAAGAATTAAGTACAATAAGAAAACAAACAACCCAATTGAAAAACAGGCTAAAGAACTGAAGACATCTCACCAAAGATATTACAAATGGCATATAAACTGTGTATCTTCCATATACCTCATGGGGAAACTGCAAAGTCAAACAAGAATGACACACTACTACATATCTATTAGAATGGCCAAAATCCAGATCTCTGACAACACTAAATGCTGACAAAGATGTGGAACAACAGGAACTCTAGTCTAATCCTGATGGAAATGCAAAATGATACTGCTATTTTGGCAGTTTCCTATAAATTTACCATACCATCCAACAATTGTGCTCTCTGGTATTTACCCAAAGGAGTCAAAAACTCACATCCACACAAAATCCTGCATACAGATGTTTATAGCAGTTTTATTCATAACTGCCAAAACCTGGAAGTAATCAACATGTCCTTCAGCAAATAAATGAATAAACTATATATCCAGACAATGGAATATTACTCAATGCTAAAAAGAAATGAACTACCAAGCCATGAAAGACACGGTGGAAACCTAAAGGCATTATTACTAAGTGAAAGAGGCCAATCTGAAAATTCTACATACTAGATGATTCCAACTATCTGATATTCTGGAAAAGACAAAGCTATGGAGACAGCAAAAAGATTAGGGGTTGCCAGGGTTTATGGGGATAGTGGAGGGAGGGATGAACAGAGCACAGAAGATTTTCAGAGCAGTGAAAATACTCCACACAATACTAGAATGTTGGATTCATGGTGATATGCTTGTGTCCAAACCCACAGAATGTACGAAACCAAGAGTGAACTCTAATGTAAGCTTGGACTTTGAGCAACTGTGCTATGTCAATGCAGGTTCATCCACTATAGTAGCTGTACAGCTCTGACCGGGGATACTGACAATGGTGCAAGCGACACACATGTCAGGAGCAGGAAATGTCTGGGAAATCTCTATACCTTCCTCTCAATTTTGCTATGAACCAAAAATTGCTTTAAAAAATATCAAGTCTTTTATCAAAAAGTAATTTCAATTTCTGATTTTTTAATAATTTGTAATAAAATATGTACACTATTTTACTCTTTCACTTTAGTAAATGAGAGTACCATAACAACGGCCCACAATTTCTAATATTCTAATAATTAACTCCTTATTATTTGACCCTGGTAAGAGTTTTTAAGTTCAGATCATTTATAATATAATTAATTCTAGACAAAGTAATAGTAAACTATAAAGTAATAGTAAACTATACTATTAACCAGTATCAAACTATACTTCAACCTAGAAAATCAGTTACATACAGATGTGTTACTGCTAAGAAGAGTGGGTGGGTGCATCATCACCAACACTGGGAAAACGAAACCTCCTGCAACGACAAATACTAATATACAAGTGTCCCCCTTTCACAAGGAATATAAAATTTTACAAAGAAAAATTATAAATTACCTATGCAAATTTTGCAGTTAAGATCAAAAAGATGCTGTCTGTGTTGACTAGTAGTATCTTTAGATGTGGAATCAATTTCCTCTTTTTGTTTTTCAGATCCTTCCAGCTTCTCCAATGACTTATTAGCAGTAGGTTCCTAACACAAGTGAGTGTAAAAATTAGTATTCGCTGATAAAATATCACACTAAAAGAAACAATACTCAGGTGGCACTGTGGTTCAAAGGCGCTGGCCCCATATGCCGGAGGTGGCAGGTTCAAACCCAGCCCCGGGCAAAAACTACAAAAAAAAAAAAAAAAGAAACAACACTGTAGCCACTTTTCTGTAGCATATGACACATTAGAAGAATGAGAGTTGTCTTGGGCCACATAGTAAACATACAAATACTAAGGAAAACTGACTAGCAAAAAAAAGTCTGTGTTTACTTTTTGTGATATCCCATACCACAGATAAGCAAAAAAAGTCCTCAGAAAATCAGCATGGGGCCTGCCTACCTATAGGTTGGACATCCCTGCTGGCATTCTTAAAGAAACACTAAACCAATATGATAGACTACTTTAATATGGACACATGTTTAAAAATTCTTCTTAGGGTGGCACCTGTGGCTCAGTGTGTAGGGAACCGGCCCCATATACTGAGGTTGGCAGGTTCGAACAACAAAAAATAGCTGGGCGTTGTGGCAGGCGCCTACAGTCTCAGCTACTTGGGAGGCTGAGGCAAGAGAATTGCCTAAGCCCAGGAGCTGGAGGTTGCTGTGAGCTGTGACAGCACAGTACTCTACCAAGGGCGATAGAGTGAGACTCTGTCTCTTAAAAAAAAAAAAAATTCTTCCTAAAAACACTAGGGAAATAGATCTTTTCTGCATCTTCATGGTCTGAGCTATGCAAATGACATTATCTTTACCTGAATCTCCATTGCTGCTTCCTGCTCTTTCATTGGGGCATCACTCTCAATTTCAATTTCACCTTTATGAGTTATTTTTGTGATAGGTCGTCTCTCCGCTTCTCTCTGTTCCTTCTCAATCATCTCTATGGTCTAACAAGAAATACATTAAAAGAAATATAAAATGTAAAATATGCATTTCCAAATGTACACTTTAAATAATTAAGCTTACCTAAAAATAAATGAATCAGTAAAGATGACTTTTAATCGTTGGGTAGTCTCTCATACAACAAACTTATACTGGGTGCTCATATACGGCAGAGACTGTTTTAAAATGCTGGGGTTGTAAGAATGGGATTAGACCCATACTTTAGCCATGAGAAGTTCACATATACATCATAACAGAAGGCAACTGAAGGGCAATGGAATTGCAAAGTGGTGCAACATCTATCAATCAGTTGAAATCTGTCTGTACTTTTTAGCAGCTGCCACAGAGAAATGAGAACCGTCTTGCTTTTAAATTCCTGTTTTGATGTTCTACCATCCCCCTGCTACAATGGCAGTTTATATAAACAGCAAAAATAATCGGACAGTCCTCTGACTTGAGCCTGCTTAGCAACACCGAAAATTCACAACTGAACAAGCTCAGTAATAAAACATAAAACTTAAATAAGTACACAATAGGTCATATAAAGGTAGCTGGGAGTGGAATGTGGTAAGGATGGCAAAAAGATGGGCTGGCTCCCTTATTTTTCCCTTATTAAGTGAAAATCATCCTGTAAAAAAAGAAATCTGGCTCAACAACTGTACCTCAGTCGCTGGGGCACAGGCCACACACACTGGGGCTGGAAGGTTCGAAACTGGCCCAAGCCTGCTACACAACAACAACAACAAAAAGAAATCTGGCATGTGGCCTAAAGAAAGAACAAGCTGGTCCCTGATATGATACTTGAAGCCAGTTCCAAAGCAGAAGAGAGGCATGTGTATATTTGGGATAGGAAGGGAAAGAAGAAGTGATACTATTTTCAAAATAGAAAAGGAGGAGAAATTACACAGGGTGAAGATGAAAAATTTTGTGAGAAAGTACGATATATCAAATCAAGGCCTCTTGAGCTCGAAACTAGATCTGGGATCTGGCACAGAACTACACAGAGGTTTAGTGCCTAACATGCAAGTATGGACAAGAGAATCAGGTAAATCATTCAGAGTTAACACGAACTATAACAAATCAATATTTTCTACTCTAGGGGGCTAATATTCTGAGGAGACTGTAATGAAAATATTCAATAACATAGTTTACTGTCACAAGAGCTCTGAATCACATATTTACTTAATCTTTAAAGGTATTTCAACTTTACAATCTCCAACTACAAATTCAACATCTGTGATTGAACAGAATTTTCCAGTTTTAAAAATGCAGTATGAGGCTGGGTGCAGTGGCTCATGCCTATAATCCTAGCACTCTGGGAGACTGAGGCAAGTACATTGCCTAACCTCAAGAATTTGTGACCAGCCAGAGCAAGAGCAAGACCCCATCCCTAAAAACAGCCAGGCATTGTGGCAGGTGCCTATAGTCCGAACTACTTGGGAGGCTAAGGCAAGAGAATCAGTTGAGCCCAAGAGTTTTGAGGTTTTTGTGAGCAATGATGCCACAGCACTTTACCAAGGGTGACAAAGTGAGACTGTCTCAGAAAAATAAAAAAGGGCAGCACCTGTGGCTCAGTGAGTAGGGCATCAGCCCCATATACCAAGCGCGGAGGGTTCAAAACTGGCCCCAGCCAAACTGCAACAAAATATAGCCAGGCCTTGTAGTGGGAGCCTATAATCCCAGCTACTCAGTAGGCTGAGGCAAGAATCACCTACACCCAAGAGTTGGAAGTTGCTGTGAGCTGTGACACCACAGCACTCTATCAAGGGCAACAGTGAGACTCTGTCTCTAAAAAAATAATAAATTAAAAAAAAAAGTATGGTGCACACGCTATATATTACATAATACTCCCCTGTTAGATGTAAGAGAGCACCACGTAAGTAAACACAATATTTCTGTGAATTTGACTGTTCATACATAGCAATTCAGTTCATATTTTATGAATAAATTAATTATGGGGAAAATTATTTTTTAGAGCTTACTTCAAACTTTAATAAGGGATTGTAAATCCATGCAATTTTTTTCTGACTTAAATTTATAATTCATAATACCTTCAAACTATGCTTCTGAAAAAATATAGATACCAGTATGTTGATTAAGAAAAGATCTACCTATTTTTCCATCCTTCTCATTTACAAAATATAATAAAACACAAGTTAGTTCTTTAACCAGATAGCTGGAGAAAATGAGAAAAAAACTGGAGAGATGAGAAAACAACAACAGAATTTAAGAATGAGAGACATGGATAATAAGTAACTAGAAGCAGCACATACAGAAGAAAGCCTGCGTTGGGCCAGGGGCAGTGGCTCACACCTGTAATCCCAGCACTCTGGGAGGTCAAGGCAGGTGGATCATCTGAGCTCAAGGGTTAGAGACCAGACTGAGCCAGAGTGAAAGAAACCTCATCTCTAAAAATAGCTGGGCAATGTGGCAAGTGCCTATAGTCCCAGCTACTTTGGAGGCTGAGTCAAGGGAATCACTTTATCCCAAGAGTTTGAGGTTGCTGTGAGATATGATGCCATAGCACTCTACTGAAGGCAACAAAGTAAGACTGTCTCAAAGAAAAAAAAAAAAAAAAAGCAAGCCTGTGTTACTCTGTAATCTGTTGAATTTGCCCTGTATAATTTTTCCTGTGCTGAAAAATGTAAGTTTTGATAATGTGTGTATGCTTATAGATGATCTTACATGTCTGTTTTCTCTTCGTCTCCAGGCAGCTAACTCTTTAGAAGCCAGTTCTTCTGGACTCATTCTTATAAGATGATCAGGAGTTACTTCTCCTTTTAGTACTTTTTTAAATAATATCTGAAAAGATTTAAAAATAGAAAGAGGAGACACATATTTAACAAACAGGCTACTATACATAAATTTGCAATAAAGATATAATTTTTGAAGCCTGATTTACAAATATTTAATGATTTATATATTACCTACTACCCAGAATAAATGACTGCTTTGTATTCTAGAAATTTATCTAAGGCAATAAAACACGCATTTCATATAAAAATGAACACATAATAGAGAAGCATACACAGTGGAACCATTATAATACCTATCCAAAAGTTGTAATAAGTCTAACCAGGGACATAATCTAACCATCATAATAAACCAATCAACAGCATAGCTAAGTAATGCATAAAAGAACTTTACTCTGTGTGCTACTTTCATATTTTTAAGATTTCACATATTTAAATCCTGAAAGGCTGGATGGACTCCAGGATAAAGAACCAACTGTAAGAAAGAAACCCAAAGGAAATTAAGTCTTTGTTTAATTACTGAAATAAAGCTTCCGGATTGTATAATTCAGGAAGTATCTGATTCTCCCTGACCATGATGGCGTTATACAATGTATGTTCTTCTTAAGGAGCTATTGTACATGTCAAGAAAATATCTCAAATCACATAGCGGCAAAATATACATACACAAATTTATACCACTTATGAGAAAATTTTGCATGCAAAGAGATTATATCTAATTACATTCTGTTACCTAGAATCACCTGTAATAAATCACCTAGCAGAAACTGCTAGTGACATATGTAAATATCACACACAGAGCTCTATCATGTTATGAACTTTTAACATGTTCACTGGCATGACTTCTGTCTACTGTGGTAATGAAAGGCCTACTTTCGGTGCTGACATTGACATACACAAATACACACACTCTCTCTCTCTCTTCCTCGCAGCTTTTATATTTCTTCCCAGTCTCAAACAAGAAATCTGTAGAAACAAGATATCCTAGGAGTGCAAATAATGCTTACATCACTGCTAAAAGATACTTGGAACCAAAGTTATAGTTAATTCAGTAAAAATGTTTTAAAATAGTTCTCAACTAAACGTAATTTACTTTTTTAAGGAATGCAGCTCTATTTTCAGATTTAAATTCAAAAGTGATAATAGAATGCTACAAATTTTAGCTTAGTGGAGTGTTTGAAGTTTTTTTTTAATTAAGGTGATTATTCAAAAAACATTAAAAGAAAAAATTCACATAAATCAAGATGTCGTGTCTAGCATTTTAACAGACTGATTGGACAGTACTACCCATTACTATACAGAATTCCTAACTCAGATCCACAGCAAAAAGACTTTTTTTTTTTTGAGACAGAGCCTCAAGCTATCCCCCTGGGTAGAGTGCCGTAGCAATACAGCTCACAGCAACCTCCAACTCCTGGGCTCAAGCGAGTCTCTTGCCTCCGCCTCCCAAGTAGCTGGGACCACAGGCGCCCACCACAACGCCCGGCCATCCTTTGGTTGCAGCTATCATTGTTGTTTGGCGGGTCCGGGCTGGGGATTCGAACCCGCCACCTTAGGTGTACGTGGCTGGCGCCTTAGCCGGTTGAGCTATAGGCGCCGAGCCAGCAAAAAGACTTTATTGAAATTACATGTTCTAAAACTAGAAAAAAAAAATCTACAGTCTCACTCTAATTAAATAAATTACAGAACTACTGTGTTACAATCTTAGATACCTATGTATTCAAGAAAAGCTGGAAGCATAAATATCCGCAGACATGAACAAAACGTACTCACATTGTTTTTAGGGTCTTTCAGATTGAACATCAAACTTCTATATTTGTTCTTATATTTCGCATCTGTGTCCCGAAAAAAAGAGAAAAGCTCTTTTTCAATTTTTGTAGCTACTTTTGCTGCCTTTTCTTCTGGTACCTTCAAATTTGAGTCTGTAAGTCTTAAAATCAGAACAGTTCAATTATTTTTCACGCATGTGAAGCCTGTATTATTGAATCTTCTACGATAATAATATGTGTTAGAGGAGAGAGAGAGGAGGGGAGGGGGCATATAGGAGGGTAGATATTTGGGGGATCTCACCTAATGTGCATGATGCAATGGTACATTTCAAAACTATTAAAATAAATAACGTGTGCTACCTTTTCATGAGAATTTCTTTGAGCGAATGTCTGACGCTCTGTCTGATCTGATCTGTGGACGGCTTGGAGGCAGGAGCAGCAGGAGGATGCACAGGAGCCACTCCTTTATCAACTTTTTTCTTCTTCATTTCTTGCTTCTCATGAGTACCTAATTTAAATAAATACCAAACTCATTAAATCTTTTTTTAAAAAAATTTTCCTTTTCATATACAATGAAAGTTTATAAACAAGATGGACTAATTAAAAGCCACTATTTAGAAATAAGATCAGAATCCATAGTCCATACTGAAATATTCCTGACATTAAAATGAACAGTGACTAAAACGTGGCCCTAAAATGCGCATGCCCTTTTTCCAATTTAGATAATGGTTTTTAGAACTACTTTGTACATATATACTTTAATTAACTTTAAAATATCTATTTAGAAAATTCAATCTGAATTTATTAGGTGATAATATAATGACCTTACTTATACCATAAAGTTGATGAACTTCTCTTTTCAATTGTGATTGACATTACTAATATGTTAAGCTTTTAATGATTTTTAGCATTCTATTATTACTAATTTCTGTGAAGCTCCCAAATCTCAATGTCAAACATCAGACAACTGACCTATCATACCAGCTCTTTATTCTGAAATCTCCTCATTTCAACGATTATTAAATCTAGCATTTTTACTATGTTTGTATCTTCACTTTCCCACATTATCAATTTACATGAAATAGTCCCTCACTATTACAACTCCCTTGCATACTTAACACTTTTATTCTCTCTCCTGTAAGTATCTGTGCAGCAAAACCACAATTTTGGTAAAAGCCAACTTTTATCCGATAATTTGAGAAAAATAAACATTGGTACTGACAGATCTCATTTTAATTTATAACTGCAAATATCAAGTAGGTTATATTCAACCTTCTGCCCTAATCCCCATTAACTCTCCCTAATAAATTTGTTCTCCTACTTTTAAAAATATCTGTTTCGGGAAGCACCTGTGGCTCAGTGAGTAGGGCACCGGCCCCATATACCGAGGGTGGCGTGTCCAAACCTGGCCTCAGCCGAACTGCAACAACAACAAAAAAATAGCTGGGCGTTGTGGCAGACACCTGTAGTCCCAGCTACTCGGGAGGCTGAGGCAAGAGAATCACCCAAGCCCAAAAGCTGGAGGTTGCTGTGAGTTGTGACCCCACAGCACCTTACCAAGGGCAACAAAGTGAGACTCTGTCTCTAAAAAAAAATTTTTAAAAATAAAATTAAATTAAAAAGTCTACTTTATAATTTTTCTCTTCTATTCTCAAAACAATACCTCCCCCTTCCCAACTTCAATCTCATTTGCTTTGCTCATTTCATATTTCACTGAGAAAAAAAAAATGGCAGCTATTCCATGTTCCCATTGTCAATCTAACCTACCTGTATTAGTTCTCCCTCCTGTCATCTACAATCTTCCTGTATCTTCTCCCTTCACGCAGAGTGACTCCCATCCCCTCTCTTCTCTTCATGGAGTTCACTATCATCGCTCCCTACATCATTACTTGGAGTCAACTATCATCTCTCCCTACATCATTGCTTTCTTACTTCTCTCCCCCCAGGTCATTAGTCTTACAAACATGATATAGTATCTGCTTAAAAAAAAATTCCTTGACCCCACACCTACCTCTAGCCACCCCATCATTTCTTTTCTATTTTTTTTTTTGAGACAGAATCTCACTATGTCACCCTTGGTAGAGTGCCACGGCGTCACAGCTCACAGCAACCTCAAACTCTTGGGCTTAAGCGATTCTCTTGCCTCAGCCTCCCAAGTATCTGGGACTATAGGTGCCCACAACACCTGGCTATTTTTTGTTGGCAAGCTTGGGCCAGGTTCGAAACCGCCAGCCCTGGTGTATGTGACTGGCACCCTAGCCACTGAGCTATAGGTGCAGAGCCAGCACCCCATCGTTTCTGTCCCTGCTGCTCCACCAAAATCTTTCTAGTCAAAGTCTCCAAAGAAATGGAGAAATGGGTCTCCATTTGTCTCAGTCATAGATTTTAACAATCTGTGTTCATCTTCTGATACAGCTGATCATTCCTTTTTTCCCAAAACTCCCTCATGGCCTCTTAGCTCTCCTCTTCCTCACAGGCTTCCCCTTGTTCTCCTTTACTGGACCTTCTCCTCTTCCCAACTGCTAAATGCCAGCACTCTCCAAGGTCTCTGCTTCTGCCTCTTCATTATCAAAGTGTCATAGCTGTTTAAATCTTGGTTCATGATTGTAAATACAAGTTGATTATCCCTTTTCTGAAATGCCTAGAACCAGAATACTCTGAATTTGTGGTTTTACTCTGGATTTTCAAATATCTGCATTATGTTGACCAGCTGAACATCCCAAATAAGAAAATCTGAAATTTGAAATGATCATTGGAGAACCATGTCAACTCTCAAAAAAGTTTCAGATTTTGGATTTGCTAATTTAGAAAGATCAACCTATACTAACAACTACACACTAATAAACCTCAAATCCGTATATTGCCTGCCCAAGCTTTTTGCAAGCTCCACACTTACCAGCCTAAGATCTACTCCAACATTTCCACCTAAACTTTCTGGTAGGAATCTCAAAGTGACAATGGTTGAAGCATAACTTTTCAATTTTCCTCTCCCAATCTTTTTCTCTTTCTCATCTCAATAAATGGCACCAACATTTATCCAATCATCCTCTAAGGTTTTTATTTTTACTCACCTATATCTAATCGATTTGCAAATTCTGTCAATTTCATAAAATGTATCTACATCTAACCACTTTTCACTACTTCTATTGTACCTCTGTTCCAAGCTACCTTCATTTCATTCCTAGGATAACTGCTATAGACTCCTAATCAGTCCTAATCAACTACCATCCAAACTGCATAATGCAACCACAATAATCCATTATGCATTATTCCCTTGTACAAAATCCTCTGAACACTTCTCATAACATTGTGAACAACATATAAACTCTTTGTGATGGCCTCAAAGGTCCTACATAATTTTCTCTGAACTCATCTTCTACCACTATTTTATCCTGCATGCATTATTGTCCAATCACTCTAAGTGGCTTTCTTGCTCCTCAAACGCCAAGCTTGATTCTGCCTTAAAGCCTTCACGCTTGCTATGTCCCTTACCTAGTCCCTCCTCCATAAAATCTTCCCATCCTTTCAAATCCCACCTCGTACATTACTTCTTCTATTCTATCTAAAGTAGAAGCTCCCATCCCTCTCCCTAATTGTGACTCTCTACTACTCTACTTTCTAGTCACAGGCTCTAATAAAATACCATTTTCTTGTCCACTTCCTGTCAGTCTTCTCCCATTAGTATTCAAGGGCTATGAAGAGAAAAGCCTTAAGTTCACTAGAGTTTCTTCAGAATTTAGAGCAATTTTTTAAATTACAAGTAAAGCCAATCATCTAAATGATTTTTAATGCCATTTAAAAAATGTTAATTTTTTTAAATATTTAAAAACATGAGTAGTTATACACAAAATAAATAAATATATTAGTATATAATAGTTCTGTTAAACTCATTACCTGACTTTGAAGCTTTTTCTCCTAAGCAAATAATGGTTGTAGACTCTTTTGATACTTTCTCACTTTTTTCTTCTGAGGATCTCCGAGGTAAAACTGGTTGTCCCATCTTACGAAGAGGAGCTAGCTGCCATTTTTTAATTTCATTATCTTTACAGTCTGATGAATGTTTGCCCTCTCCAGACTCCTGGAAAAACAGTACTTAATTCATGAGAATGAAATCTATTAACAATCTTTAAATATAAAGCAAAATGCAATAGTATGTGGATGAAAAAACTTCAACTTTATTAATACCATACCTATCAATATATCAAATACACTTCATTCTTCAGCCCAGTAAATGTTTAAATGTTTTAGTATGCACACAAATAGCTTTCAGTCACTGGAAAAATGAGATTTATCCTTCATTCAAAAATCTATTTTTTATATACCTATTTGGTACATAATATCTAACAGCTTATGAAAGAGAAACAAAGGACATAAACATCATGTTCTCAATAATATCTTAGAAAGAAAATTAGATATAAAGTAAGTAAGAGTTATCTTAGCTGGCTGTAGATATGGAAAAAAGAAGGATGAAATTGTGGAGAAAATATATTTTTCACTATCTTTATAAAGCAAATGAAGTCATATGCACGTATAAGTGTATCAATGAAGTTCTTGTGTGCTTATTGACAATTTAAAATCCCATGAGTTAGAACTAATCATCAGGGAACCTGCTTATTCTGGTCCTAATTATGTCCCATTAAGAATCACTAGTGGGCTCAGCACCCATAGCACAGTGGTTATGGCGCCAGCCACATACACCAAGGCTGGCGAGTTCAAACCCAGCCCAGGCCAGCTAAAGATAAAACAATGACAAGTGCAACAAAAAAATAACTGGAAATTGTGGGTATGTAGTCCCAGCTGCTTAGAGGGCTGAGGCAAGACAATTGCTTAAGCTCAAGAGTTTGAGATTGCTGTGAGCTGTGACTCTACAGCACTCTGCCGAGGGCAACATAGTGAGACTCTGCCTCAAAAAACAAGAAAAAGAAAAGAAAAGAATCACTAGTGAAAGTGGAATTCTGAGATCCTTGGAAGAAATTAATTACAATACTAGTATGTTTCAAAGACAGGGGAAACAACACTGTGTACAGAAACCCTTGTACCCACAGGTTTTAAGAGAAAGTACATAAAAAGTGATTGTTCTACAGACTAGGAATCCTCTAATTTTTTATTAACTTGTCTATTTTTTACCTCCCAACTAGACTTTCTTGAGAACAGGAATATATTTCTTTGTTATATATCCAAGGCAGGTAGTAATAACATGCTTGGCATACAATAGAAAGTCAGTAAATGGCGCAACATTAAAATCTAGGAATAAGAAGTGACATTTGAAAAGCAAATTCCATAAAGTAACATCAGATAAGCCCAAATAAGATCCACTAGCTCACATCAAAAAGAAAAGGAAGCACTGACTGCTTGGCATAGAGTATATATGTATAAAATCCAACTAACCTCCGTTCCTTTTCTTACAGAGACTGGATAGAGGCATTTCTCTAAACATTGACAACGTTAATTTTTAAAATGTATTTTTAAGCAAGATGGACACAACTGGGCTAAATGACAATATAACAAATTGCATTTCCCCTTTTTTTTTGAGACAGTGTCTCATTTTGTAGCCCTAAGTAGAGTGCTCTAGCATCACAGCTCACAGCAACCTAAAACTGTTGGGCTTAAGCGATTCTCTTACCTCCACCTCCCAAGTAACTGGAACTACAGACCCCCACCACTACACTCCAGCTACTTTTTTTTTGTAATTGTCATTATTGTTTGGCAGGCCAGGCGAGGTTCGAACGCCGCCAGCCCCAGTGTACATGGCCAGCGCCCTGACTGCTGAGCTACAGGCACTAAGACACAAACTGTATTTTTAAATTGTCAAGTACTTGTACACAAGATTAATAGTAATAAATAGATGCTTTCTAAAGACATGCTATACACTATTGCCAATGAGGCCCT
Organism: Galago senegalensis; assembly: GCA_963575145.1. NCBI lineage: Eukaryota > Metazoa > Chordata > Mammalia > Primates > Galagidae > Galago > Galago senegalensis. The sequence continues at coordinate 40,255 of CAUYTI010152968.1, forward strand.
TGGTTATCAATTACTTTGATGCTCATTAAACCAACATATAATAGCAAGTATCAGAGAGAATCTGATTTTCAAAAGTCTTAGAACACAAAAAAAATTGGATGCTACAAGGATTTGGCAAACTAGAATTCTATCCAGATTTGTTATACAAAGAATATCTGAAAGAACTGAGTTTACAAATAATGGGAAAGATTTTGGAGGAAACGTGCTCCTCAATCAGAATTACCTTCCATTAATGTTATAGAAAAATCAGTTTTAATAGAAAGGTTTCAAAAAAACTGAAGTTTTCAGAGGTACAAATCTGTTTGAACTGAAGAACTTTCTAACAATTAGAGCTGCTTAAAAACAAAGTAGCTCAGTGAGTAGGGTGCCAGCCACATATATCAAAGTTGGTAGGCTGGAGTCCGGCCCAGGCCTGCTAAACAACAACGACAACTGCAACCAAAACCAGCTGGGGGTTGTGGTGGGTACCTGTAGTCCCAGCTACTTGGGAGGCTGAGACAAGAGAATCACTTAACCCTAAGGTTTGAGATTGTTGTAAGCGTGACACCAGGGCACTCTACCCAGGGTAACAGCATGAGACTCTGTCTCAAAAAAAAAACAAACAAAAAAACACCCAAAGATGTATTCCCCTGTGATGGTTTTCAAGAAGTTGGATCACTGTGGAGAGCAGGCCATGAGGTGGCAAAAGCCCCACAGCCTGGGGAACATTCAGGGAATGAACCCCAAACTGCTTCTCCTCCATTCCCAGAACCACCACATATTCCTTTCTTCATGCTCCCTCTGCCAAAAGTCACAGAGCTCTTTCTTGTCCAGTTATCTATGCAGAGACCCTGGTGATCTTTGCCTTCTTACGTCTTCTAACATGTTAATCAAGTTGAGTAGAAACTACTAAGTCACATAGTTCTTCCTCTGTTTTGTCAACTATGCTGAGAACCTCATGATCTTGCCCTTCTTACTTCTTATGTTAATGAAGTTGAGTAGAAACCATTAAACAAGATGATTTATCCTTATTAAAGTCATTTATATTTTCCAATTGTACTGTAAGACCAAAATTATATCTTTCGTTTGTGATATTTCCCCATATTGTCTATGCTACTTCCTGCTGGACAACCCTGTACAGATACAATAAAATAAAGCTGATTTTGTGCTTTGGTGCTGGCTGCAGCCATCAGCTCAGTCAGACCTCCCCATCCCATCTTTCATTCTGTGTCTGCTCTCGTACTATATTTTCCTCGTTCCCCACCAGTTCCACTCTGGTTCACTCCCATTCTCTGCATTGGTTGGTCATCACTTCCTATAAATGTTATAGAGCATATTATCAAATCAAAATGGTAGAACTAAAAGATTTTTAAGGTTCCTACCAACTCTAAAATTCATGCTGGTTTTTTCTTTTTGAGACAAGAGCCTCACTATCACCCTAGGTAGAGTGCCAAGGCATCACAGCTCACAGCAACCTCAAACCCTTGAGCTTAAGCAATTCTCTTGCCTCAGCCTCTCAAATAGCTGGGACTACATGCACCTGCCACACCACCTGGCTATTTTTTGTTGCAGTTATCATTGTTGTTCAGTTGGCCTGGACCAGGTTCTAACCCACCAGCCTTGGTGTACGTGGATGGTGCCATAACCCTGTGCCACAGGCACAGAATCATATTCTTTGTTTTTTATATTATTATACTTGCCTATCCATATACATTTGCTAGTATGTTTCTTCTTTATCAATATTCTATAAGAACAAATTATGATTAGAAAAGTCACAAATACTGAAAAGACTGACAATGAGGATTAAAACAATAATTAATTAGATAAGATGCTGTGTCTCCTTTATACATTTCTTCTCTTAAAGACTAAATATCTTACTTTTTTTTTTTGAAACAGAGCCTCAAGCTATCACCCCGGGTACAGTGTCAGGGCATCACAGTGCACAGCAACCTCCAACTCCCGGGCTGAAGCGATTTTCTTGCCTTAGCCTCCTGAGTAGCTGGGACTACAGGTGCCCGCCACAATGCCCAGCTATTTTTTGGTTATAGTTATCATTGTTTGGCAGGCCCAAGCCAGATTCGAACCCACCAGCTCTGGTGTATGTGGCTGGCACCTTAGCCGCTTGAGCTACAGGCGCCAAGCCTAAAATTTCTATTTAGAAGATACTTTCAGAAGAATATAAAACCAGGAATAACTGTTAACTTTTTAAGAGTCCACATTTTAAGAGAAAAATTATAAGGTAAGAGATCTAAGGAAATAATGAGACAAAGTTAAAAGAATTGTTTTTCTTTACAGAGATAAAAAATTACTCTTCTACTTGAAAATAATACAGTCAAATGGTTAAAGGATTAGGAGGTAATCATGGCTTTAAGCCTTTTTTTTTTTAAAGCTTAGCAAGCATGATCTACACTTAGGACCAAAAGAAAACAGACAAATCCACAGCTACCAAAGGACAGACTAGAAATAGCACAAAAGACTGTAAGACATAAGACCTGTATATTATGAAGGAGTCACTACTAGTTTCACCAAGATTGTGGAAAAAATCTTAAATATGAATCTTTGAAAATATACAATAGAACTGAGAACCTAAAAAGAAATGTCAAAATTCTCATCATCTATAAAGGCTCTTAAATGAAAAACTCACCCGTTTTAAGATTTTGACTCTGTGCCTCACTGTATCATCCACATACTTGCTTTTGTCATTTGCTGCTGTGTGTTTTGATAACCCAAGCTTTTCACATTCCATTGTTTTATCTTCACTATGGACTTCAACTGTGGCTTGATTTTCCAAAGTATCTGGATCTAGTATTTCAGTCTTTTTATCTTCTTCAGCACAACACTTTACACACACATATTCTTTGTCTTCCTCTCCCATCTGCTGTGCTTGAGAAAGACTTAACCCAACACAATCACCATGAAACCAGTCATCACATCTCCCACAGCCAACCATAAACCTGGAAAAAAAACAAAACAACAAAACTTTGATATTAAAAAAAAATGTCAAAAGTGAGCCGAAATTTCCAATATTTGGTATTCCAACATTTTGCATTTTTTTCCATCTTTCCTCCTTCTGTAAGCTAACGTGGAGCAAGTTTTCAAAGAAAATAATATTGCATGAAAATGAAACATTTAAATATTCCCCCTCTCGTATAAGAAAATACTGGGGGATGAAGAGGGCCGATCAATCAGAAAGAAAAAAAAGGGATAACTGACCTTTGCCAGCATAAAATACTATACAGCATAAACAAAGCACAGAATAGCAATTCACTTCTCCACTGAGAAGGGTGGTAAGATTTGAGATAATCTGAACACACACAATTCATCAAAGTTATAGCTACATTACCACAGACCTGAAATCACACATAAAATTGGTAAGAACTGTTCATCCAACAAATTCTTTTTAAATTACAGGGGAAAAGTAACAAAAATGCAGTGCATGATCATCATGAAGCCTCAAACTGCGTATTAGCCATCCTAATGATGTAACTTTAGCTCAATACATTCTAGTTCATGTCATCAGTGATCCAGCTGAAAAAATCTTTTCATGTACTTTCCAGTGTGAAGAACTTCCTTACTAATGCTCATGTGTTTCAGATAAACTTAATATTATCTTAAAATGAAGATATTAGTGTGCAGGTTAGACATTTTAATTCCCAATCTCCCTGTTTTCCCTTTATTTCATCTTAGCTAAGAAATTACTTCACTAATAGGAAAAGTATAGGCACATCTGATTTATGACTCTAAAAAGAGCTTCCATTTCCTAGTTTAAAAAGAGGATCTATAATTTTCAGAAGGAATAGGTGAGGTGGAGAGAGTATCTATAATCACTTTTGAATAAAATGGTAAATCAGATATTATAAGCAGCAATTTAAGGGAGAAATTTTTTTTACATATTTCTTAACCCACTGTTAGGAAAGCTAAAATGCTCACTTCAAATAATTCAATAATATTTCCCTTTTTCCTTCTTCAGGCTAGCAATTCGTGGTATGTCTAAGACTTAGCAGATTTAGATATGTTCCTTAATGATTTAAAAGGCTTTGTTCTACAGACTTTCATAATAGTAGACCCACCAGCAGTGTCAAACATTTTTAAAAAGCTAACAGTAATACACTGGTGATAGGATCAATTCAAAATATACTAAAGCATATACTGTTTTAATGTTGGAAATATTAAGTATAAAAATTAAAAGAGTTTCAGGGCGGCGCCTGTGCTCAAAAGGGTAGGGCACCGCCCCAGATGGTGGAGGTGGCGGGTTCAAACCTAGCCCTGGCCAAAAACTGCAAAAAATAATAATAAAATAAAAAATTACGAGTTTCAACGTTTACAGGTGTTTTTTAAAGTCATATCAAATACCTTACCCCTCAACAGTGGCACTTCCTTCTCTCCTTCCTCCTGTGCCTCTCCACTGTTTACCAAACTACTGCCCTGCCTTGTTAACGAGACTTTCTCCCTTAATTCATCTTTCTGTACATCATAATGCTTGTGCTAGCTTGATCAGGTTAAGTCCTCATCTCCCCAATGATTGGTTTTAAAAACAAAAATAATAAACTTGTTCACAAGTTAGGTAAGAAATCTTTTAAACAATGTAACTGATATATTTGCAAGGTAGAAATAGTCTTGTCTGGGTTTGAGATTTTTGATGTATCCATAATATTTCAACGCTACAGATAACTGCAGCCCACACACACACACAAAACAAAGGTTTGAATAACACAGGTGCTTGGTCTTTCATTTGAGGTTCAAAGTTACATCTGCTACTTCTTGAAAAGTTGTCCAATTTGAGTTTTTGAAATATTGAGGGAAAGCTAATGATTTCCCTTCCATGATCAAGCTATATTAAGATTTCTTCAGAACAAGTCTAGGCTAGTTTTGGTGAGAAAAGACTTAAAAGCCTAGACTATGCTTTTGTCCCAAATTTAGATCTAAAGGTCAAATTATAAAGCATATATTATGGTATTTCCAAATTTCTTGTGACTTAAGGAAGAATTTTATGATCATCACATTTTTCAAGCGATTATTTCACTATGCCTCTTTCAAGTTTATTTTGGAAATGTCTCAAATTTGAGAGGTTCTGAAAAGCAAATCTCTAGTGCCATCTACAGATGGTATCTTAGTAAGTTTAGATTTTATGTAAATAGCAGCTACAGAAAATTTTCTGAGAAATAAAAGAAATGACATTGATAAAAATAATTTTCCTATGTGGAAAAATAATTTCTATTTCTGGTTACCCAAAAATAAAAATATGAACCATTTTTAGGTCTACAACTTAGAAATACTATCAATATTTTATACTACTTTAAAATGTCCTATTCCATAAAGAGAACCTATTTTCTTCCTTTTTCACACTATTATTTTTTTCAACGTGAAGAATAGGGGAGTATGGAAGGAGGGACTAGCTAATAATTATTATTCTACCATGTCCTTGAATTTCTAATTATCAGGAGGAAAGCCCATTTTAAGGAAAAGACTATAACCTAGATGTTAAAGCTATTACTGCGAAATCAGTGTTATATGGAGTTTAGCTTAAGATCCATTAACTGGAGCAGGGCAGTATCTGTTGTTAATGGGAAGAGAGCAACACTGTCCTCTCCATATGTTCATATATAAAATAAAAATAAAGTAAGCTAGGCCTACTGTGAGATAATTAAAAATTAACTTACAGCTCTTAATCTTTATTCTTTTATTTATGGCATGAGCCAAAAAATATCCTTAGAATATTTTCAAGTTCCTTCAAAGTACAGCGGTAACACTGAAAACTCCTACTCCTGACGGATTCATCACATGTTCACTAACATTGCAGGTGTCACAAAATGGGTACGGACTTCCAACAAGTGTTTCTTGGTAACAGCCTAGACCATGTGATTGTGAATGTGTATGTACTCAACTCTTTTATGATAAAAAAAATTATATTCCACATAGACATTACATCAGTTTTATTACTAACAATCTAACCTGCAAAGAAAAATACTCATCAACCTAAGCCTTAAAATCCTGAGAAAAACAGAATCATTTATTCTACAAGAAATTTCCTTCTCAGAAATAATTTTTGTTTGAATACACAGTAGAAAGCTATAAGCACATGTTGCTAAGAAGCTTTTTTTTTTTTTAATTTTATCCAATGCACTAATCTACAACTGAGGGCAACAAAGCATAATGCAAACTAAAAGTACAAGCACCTTCTAGAGAAGTGGAGAGACAGAAGCCACAAGGTAGATGACATGGAAAGACTAAGATTTCTTCCTTAAAAAATGTCAACTGGCTTATGTTTAAAAGATGTTCAAGTCTCATTAATGCAAAAAAAAGTGTTAATCTGTTTTAACTAGTCAATGTAACTTTGGTATAAGGCTGAACCAGAAAAATATATAGAAGCAAAAATAGTATGATGTGTTTGCTGACTCTTAAGAGTCAATACCTACTATCTTGAGGATAGATATAGAAGTTGCTTATGGTCAAATATTACATCTGGCAGTGCCATGAATAAAAGATCTGTATTACAAAATATAATTTCCAACTGGAAGCACATACAAGGAATCTAACCTCAGCTGTGACGTGTAAAATGCTACAGAGTTGAAGCAAAGCTGTCACAAATGCTAGAAAATATGTCAGATTAACAAATAGCTTTCAAAGTGTCCAATGCATGAAATCAAAGAGAAGGATCAAAATTATTTTCAAATATGCCCTGCCTAATAAATTCATATCCCTACACAAGGGTTAAAACGAGAAAATTACTTGCTGCAGGACAGATGCATTTTTTGAATAAACTCAATGTACACAAGCACAATGTATCAAAAGTAGTAGTGAAGGCTAGATAATATGTAAAGGAAAAAAAACGATCAATTAAATAGGCTTCTTTATTTACAAAATTGAAGAATCTGAAATGCCGCTTCCAATATTGATTGTTTCCAATGTTAATATATGTTATTCAGGTAAATTACACAGAGTGAAACCCAAATCCCTACACATCTTAACATTCTAAGTCATTTTCCAAACCGGGGATTTGGGGGAATGAGGCAGTGGCAGATGGAGACACTAACACCTCTTCTTCCTTTTAGGAAAGTAAGTACTGATGTTGGTGAAGTGACAGTCATCACTAAGCAAGCTGGGCAAACTCTTGAAGACTGGGGTATCAGAAGTTTATTTTTTTTTAAGCTACATTATAACAGATTTTAACATGGCTTCCACTCTATGCCAAAGTTCTATTTTGGGAACTATTAAATTAAGGCTCCTATTCCATTTCTCTGGTCAGAAGTTAGTGTGATAATTTTTATAAGATTCTAGCAGAGAGAAAAGGGTTGACATTTTAAATACTTAAAAGCATCATTCAACCCTTAATTCTCTTGGGCCTGAAAACTGCAGGCCCACTTTAAAATATTTGAGTCAAGTGTTTTACAGTTTTAAAAACCATAAAGAGCATATAATTAAGGGCAAATATAGGACTGTCCTAAAAAACAAGTCCCAATTTTTAAAAACTGGGAATGTATGGGTATAAACTAACCCAACACTATCAACAGGCTATGGAATAAATCACAAATGAAGAGCTCCTTTTTGACATAACCTTATTTTTTAAATAGCTCCAACAATTCCTTCTCATGCTCAGCATAATGATGCCCTTCCCTCCAAAAAAACAGGTGTTACAACACAGTTTACTAAATTGTGCCTCCCTAAAGAGTTCCATTTTGATGTAATCTGATAGGGCTAGGGAAAGTCACTCTAACATGTACGTTCATGAGTGAGGATAATAATGTAATGCACAGGTTATAATATTCTTTTATCATCAGTGTTGATAGACGTTCCAACAGCAATGTGAACACTTGAACAGGATAATCTTGTAGCTGCAAACTTCACTTCATCTCTTGTTCTCCTTTTCTTAAAAAGCTAGCAAAAAATACACTGGAGTTAGGAGGACAACACCAGAAAACTACAAAACACTGAATCCTAAGAAAGAATAAAAAGCAGTGCTAAAAATCAAGATCACCTCTAATATTTTTAAAGATTAGAATTAACAAAAAAATTCTCCATATCACTGAAACATTGAAAAAAGAAGTACATGTTTTCACTCTATTTCGTGTTACATACAAAATTCACCTGGGTAATTAACAGTTGTTTAGTTATCAAATTTCATTCCAAGGTCAAGTTTGAGAGTTATGAAGTAATGGTATTAAGTCTTTAATGTGCTACATTTTACCCCCTCCCAAAAAAAAACAAAAAAAAAAACAAAAAGAACCCCAACCCCACCCCCAAAAAAGCTTCAAAAGAAAAATAGAATTTTCGTTATGACCTTCATACTTTATTACTAGTTCTTCTTAGGCCAAATAAAATGATATATAACTTACACACCTAAAGCAGCGTAACAATTTTCTTATCAGTAAGAAGTTTTTGTTTTTTCTTTTTTTTCAGATGCAACAACTAAATTACACTCTCTAACTGGTTACAATGACAAAACATTTCATATATGTCAGCTCTTGGTCACATATTTCTATAAATGTTCTGGGTTGATATATTTGTAAATTCAGTGGTTCCATCTATCATTTATCCAGGGTTGATGATGGATTTTTGTTTTTGAAGTCTCTGTATGTTAAATAATTTCTTTCTATTAAAAAGTTCTCATGCTAATCCCACCCCAAGGAAGTAATTTCTCTTCAATGTACACATCACTCATACACACCCACACACACCTGTTGCCATGTGGTTTTTTGCAAAACCCACACTGCTTGCTGGGAGTCCACATATATTTGCTTTCAAATGAGGAGCTATGATCAGAACCTTCTCTTTTTACAGTAGCAATGTTGTCTGGAATAAACAATGGTGGCTCATCCAAAGAAAAGCTTTTGCTGCTTCTCCTTTGGCGGGGTAGTAGGTTCTTCTCAGGTTTTTTCAGTTTCAGTTTATCTTCCTCTCTAAAATGCTCAACACCTGTATGTTCGAGCTCTTCCTTCACATGACTATTAGGTTTCATTGCTGGGGCCTGCTGCTGAGGCTTATGGCACTGTTTCTGGCTGGAATGTAGCAAATGTCCAGTTTGAGCAGGATGATGAGGCTCTTTAGAGCAACCGGGGTGACCATGAGGCTTATCACTCAAAGAATGAGTTATGGGTTTGGAAATATGTACTAAATTTTGATCCTGTACTGTTTTTTTTAGTATAGAATGAGTTTGGTTTTTTATGGATTTAACCCCAGAATTGCAACTCTGAATCTTTGGCTCCTTATCAGCTTGTTTTTTCCTAACTTTGACTCTATGAAAATTCTGCTGAGCTCCCGGCTCATTTGCATTCCGTTTCAAACTTTTGACACTAACTTTAGTTCTGTTCTGTAATGCTTCATGCTTCCCCGCCACAATTTTCTTGGGAGTATCTGTGGTCATGTTTTGCCTAGAATGAATTACAGTTTTTGTGTGTTTTGACTTTATGTTTTTCGACTCCATGTAAGAAACATTACTTGACTGGCTGTTTCCGTCACCCGGAAGGCTTGACGTTTCATGAGAGTCCGGAAGGTTTGATGTTTCATGAGAGTCCATTTGAGGACTTTCAGTAATAGCCAACTGTTCTGAATCTGGATCAGGCACATCACAAACAGCAGTTTCTAAAATATGACTTTCTGGTTCAGAAGTACTGGTATCAACCACCTCTAAGTTTGATCTAGTAAACTCAGTGCTCTGTAACTGTTTATTAGACTCTGTGTCCTCGCAATAACCCAATGGTTCCATTTTATTTCTTTGAAGGGGGTTCTCAGCTTTATCATCAGAAACATCCATGGTAGTCTTCAATTCCAAATTACAGTCAGTAACTTCATCCACAGAACTAGACACACCTATAAGGTTCTTTTCTGTCTCATTTGGATTTGTACAAGCAATGTCACCAGAAATACCAGCAGAAGATCCAGGTTCCTCAATAACTCGATCATCTTCATGAGATAATTTTACTGTCTCCTTTGAGTCTTGTTCAACTTTTCCCTTTGCTATCAATTCTTCAACAACAGCCTCATCCATTTTACCTGAAATGGAATCACTCTGTTCACATTCTTTATCTGAAAACTTAAATAAGGGGCTACGAACAGTCTTAATTTTACATTCCATTAAAGCTTCATTTTTCCTTTCTTCAAGAGTAACACAAGTCTCTGAAAGAAGTGGACAATTCAATTCATGAGATGCCACATGTGCTTCTTCCTGATTATTACACTTATGTTCAGAATCTAATCCAGGTTCATCTTTCATTTCAAGAGAAGATGACACTGAAGACTGACTCAGAGACACTGATACTTCTTCTGGTACTGCTTCAACTTGCCCACTGTGTCGGCTGCTCCTTCTGTTCTCTTTATGGTACTCGGGTTTCAGTGAAGTACAAACTTCTTCTTTAGTCTGACTTCTTTCTGGTTGTCTCACCCCTGCCTTAGGGGTAGACACCGTCTTCCCAGATGCTTTTTTTGTGTTACTTAAAGGTGCTGCATTTGAGCGCTTGGCAATAGTGCTTTGTCGTAAACTTCTTACTTGCTCTATCACAGGGAAAAAATAAAAATAAAAACAACATTTAGCTATTATACCATGTGTTTTTATTTCAATACAATTCAAAATATATCACTTTCTTACTCTGAGCTATAAAATGTGCTCATTTCAACAAAAATGTACTCACGATGGTGATTATATATAATTTACATACAATTTTATGTATGTTAAATTTTCTACTTATCAAAATTTTCCCTGAATTCTGGCAGTAGGAAAAAAAACCTCTAAAATTCAGACTTGTATTATACCTTACTCCAAGAAAATGTTTTCACATCAAGTCTCTTACCCTTAAGCAGTAACCTGGGAGTAAAATAAGCTTCCTTTACCATTAGTGCCTATCTTAAATAAAGACCATCATATATTTTAAAATATTAAATATTTCTAAATATATAAAATATATTCCTAAATATACAAAACCAAATAAATTCAGTAAATTTAGTAAAATGTCAACTAAACTCATTAGGAACAGGACCTCTGCCAATTTTAAGATAAAGCCTCACACGAACTCTAACTCCTTTATCAATGTAATTCCCTTTACCACCATGTTAGCATTCACACTAGTCCTAAGAAATGACATGTAATGTAAAATACCACATAAAGATCACCAAAAAACAAATTACAATGCAAAAAATTTAATCCAAGGAAATGTATCATAAGGCAAACTGAAGTCTGAAAATAATTTAATAAAGCTTCCCACTTTTAACAATGCTCCTAATGAAGAATCCCCTTTCCCTGCTCTGGTACATCCCCCTGGGAAAGAGAAACACAAAGTGAAAAGAACTGGAAAGAAAAGTGAGCTAAATAATCAACTAAACAGGCTCGGCGCCTGTAGCTCATCGGCTAGGGCACCAGCCACATACACCAGAGCTGGCGGGTTTGAATCCAGCCCAGGCCTGCCAAACAACAATGATAACTACAACCAAAAAATAAAAATAGCCGGGCGTTGTGGCGGGTGCCTAGAGTCCCAACTACTTAGGAGGCTGAGTCAAGAGAACTGCTTAAGCCCAAGAGTTTGAGGTTGCTGTGGGCTGTGATACCATGGCACTCTACCTAGGGTGACAAAATGAACTCTGTCTCAAAAAAAGAAAGAAAAGAAAGAAAAAAAAAATCAACTAAGCAGAGAACCCACAAACTGAAATTTATCACTGAACTCTAAGAACCTTATAAAAGGTATATATCCTCATTAACCTAGAACAATTCTAGGTGATGTATATCGTTCTGGTGTAATTATTAACAATATTCTTTTTCACTCTCAGTAAGGGTCCCAGTTTGGAAAATAAATTATACAATCATCCTCATCTTGGGACCCTTTCTAATTTCCCTAGGACTTAGCATAATTAGACATTAGGTAAGTACTCAATAACTTTTAAATGTTTTTTGGTGGATTAGGAACTGTTTACCACGTGCTATTGTTTTAAGAAACTAAATGTTTAATAAAATTTTGTTTCAGTGTTTAAATGATTGTTAAAGTTTTAACCATAGCATGTAGTAATTTACAGCTCTACTTTAATTGTCCTTGAAATAAATGAAGAAATTTTAGCACCATTACTCATTAATAAATTAAGAACCTTTAATACTTAGTAGTTGCTAAAAATGACAAGGGAATAACATATTTAACTACAAAGTTATTCAGATAAAAAACTGTCTTTCAAGCCATGCATGGTGGCTCATGCCTGTAATCCTAGCACTCTGGGAGGCCAAGGTGGGTGCACTGCTTGAACTCAGAAGTTTGAGATCAGCCTGAGCAAGAGTGAGACCGTTTCTAAAAATAGCTAGGCCTTGTGGCAGGTGCCTGTAGTCCCAATTACTTAGGAGGCTGAGCAATCGGATCACTTGAACCCATGAGTTTGAGATTGCTGTGAACTATGATACCACCGAACTCTACAGACAGTGACAAAGTGAGACTTTGTCTCAAAACGAAAAAGAAAAAATTGTCTTTCAATGGTAACTTATTAAAGCAAAGGATAGAGTCACCTTTTCTGTGAACAACAGCAATAAAAAAAAAAAAAGAAAAAAGTAAATCATGTAGGAGACTAAAAAGTGACAAACACTAAATGGGCAGTCTTGGCAAACGCTAACTACACTAATGCCACAAGAGCCTCAGCCCCAGATGATTCTAAAGAGGAAATGAAGGTGAGTGGTTAAATCAAGATAGACTTAAAGCTCCTTAAAAGCAGCTGTTAGATCCTTTTCTAGCCTGGGTCACCTGTTGGGCAACTGCCTTTCCCTGGTCCTAATCCCAAACTGATGGTTTATTCTCTGGAGAGAGAGTAAAATAGGGTCTCTAGATGAAGAAATATCAGGCAAAGTTGAGAGTAGCCGTAAAGTACACTGAAACTTGTGAGATTAAGTCAATCTGTAAATACCAAAAGCTAAGAAGCCCCAGTTGGCTACCCTCAAAGGCTCCCATAATACACCAGCAATCTAATGAAGACTATGGAGAATAACCTAAATTCTGATTATTAGGGGTTCTACCAAAAACAGCAGTCAGATCACTCTACAGTGTGATGCACATAGTTGGCAAAACCCAACTCACACACTTAGAAGTTCCACATTGTTTTAGTTCCCTACTGTTAAACATGAGCAATAATCAAGATCAAATATTTCAGGAGGCTGAAAGAAAGATGGAGGCCAAAAACCTTTTTTAAAAAATTACTTTTAAACAGACAAATAGATACTATAGAAGGAGAATAAAACTTTTTAAAACACTATTAATATCTTTACTGGGAAAAAAAAAAAAAAACGACTGGCTCAGCACCCATAGCACAGTGGTTACAGCACAAACCCAGCCTGGGCCAAATAAACAACAATGACAACTGCAACAAAAAATAGGCAGGCGTTGTGGCAGGTGCCTGTAGTCCCAGCTACTTGGGAGGCTGAGGCAAGAGAATCGCATGGGCCCAAGAGTTTGACGCTGCTGTGAGCTGTGACACCACAGCACTCTACCAAGAGTGACATAGTGAGACTCTGTCTCAAAAATAAAAATAAAATGGACGGGTACTCTTTTCACACACAAAGAGACATTCAGTGTCTAGCATATAAATGGGCTGTGTACCAAGATTTCAGAGCCTTAGTTGACTGCCACACACACACACACACACACACACACACAAGGCCATTCTATTCCTTCCCATGAAACAAGAACAGAATGCTACAAGAAAAAGGCCATTCCTGGAGGCAGCACCTGTGGCTCAGTGGGTAGGGTGCCATCCCCATATATTGAGGGGGGTGGGTTCAAACCTGGCCCTGGCCAGATAAAACAGCAACAAAAAAAGCAGGGCATTGTGGCGAGTGCCTATAGTCCCAACTACTTGGGAAGCTGAGGCAAGAGAATTGCTTAAGCCCAATAAGCCCAAGAGTTGGAGGTTGCTGTGAGCTGTGATGCCACAGCACTCTACCAAGGATGACAAAGTAAGACTCTGTCTCAAAATAAAAAAAAAATAAAAAGACATACACAAAAAAGGAACATTTAGCAATCAGAAGTACAAAACTTTCCTTGGTGGAAATGCTGGAAGATAGATATGAGAAAATTTTAACAAGTAAAGGAAAAGGACAAAGTAGTAGAAAGTAGGAAAGATAAGGCAAATGAAAGGGCCAGTCCTTACTACCTGACAAATTAACAATTCCAGAAATCAAGAGCTAATAAGAGAAATTAACAATGAAATAATTCAAGAAATTCTCCCAGAAGTGAACAATAGTTTTCAGACTAAAAGACCTACTTACTAAGAGCACTTGGCCTAATACGTAAAATACACCCACCCCAAGATAATCATGAATCAACACACAAGAGCTGAGGAGAAAGATTCCACAACTTCAAGAAAGTAGGTTATGTATCTCCTCCTCAAAAAAATTAAAAATAAGCTTAACAACACTAAAGTTAGAAGAAAATAAAACATCCTCAATATTTCTGAAGGAAAATTATTTCCAACTTTGAATTTTATGTCCAACCAGCCCACGATTCCATTGTCAGACAAAACTAACTGTAATTGCAGACATGTAAGGTTTAAAAAGAGTATCTCAATGGTCCTTTTCTCACAAAACTACTGGAAGAAGTATATCACTAAAATGGAAGAGTTAGGCTCAGTGCCCATAGCAAAGTGGTTACAACGCCAGCCACATGCACCCAGGCTGTAGGGTTAGAACCCAACCCAGGCCTGCTAAACAACGATGACAACTGCAACAAAAAAATAGCCAGGCGTTGTGGCCGGCACCTGTAGTCCCAGCTACTCGGGAGGCTGAGGCAAGAGAATCGCCCAAGCCCAAGAGTTTGAGGTTGCTGAGCTGTGATGCAACAGCACTCTACTTGGGGTGACATAGTTAAGACTCTGTTTCGGGGGGTGGGGGGAAGAAAAGGAAGAGTTAAACAAAAAAAGGGAGGGGGAAAGACTACAAAAAATACAAAGCACAGACTGCACAAGAATGAGAAAGAGAAATTCCTAAATAACAACCTTGCATCAGGCTTATAGGGCTAACCAGCCCACACAGGAACAAACCAGAAGGCGTCAAGAGATGACTTCTTCAATAAAATAATAGAATATCTGATGTGCACAAATATATTAAGGAAAGATTTTAAATAAGTGGCAGAGCAGTTTGGGGTGTTCACTGCTGGTATGTACACAGTAAACCAAGCAAATGAAAAACAAAAATAACTGGAAAGATAAAAAACTATACAAGAAAATATATCATAGTTTATCAAATAGATCATCTATCTCCTCAGCATATACAGGTATAGTAACAAAAAGAAATGCTCCAATAGGGCAGCGCCTATGGCTCAGTGAGTAGGGGGCCAGCCCCATATACCAAGGGTGGTGAGTTCAAACCCGGCCCCGGCTGAACTGCAATAAAAATATAGACAGGCATTGTAGCAGGCACCTGTAGTCCCAGCAACTCGGGATGCTGAGACAAGAGAATTGCCTACGCCCAGGAGTTGGAGGTTGTTGTGAACTGTGTGATGCCACAGCACTCTACCGAGGGCGATAGAGTGAGACTCTGTCCTACAAAAAGAAATGCTCTAATAAAATTATCTACTGGAAGAATGAGAGAAATGTTAATTTGTATGACAGAAACAAGAAGAAGAAAGAAAATTTTCATTATTCAGAGGGGAAAGTCAACAGGTAAATACCTAAATCACAATATATGGCTTGGCACCTGTAGCACAGTGGTTATGGCACCAGCCACATATACCAGGGCTGACAGGTTTGAACCTGGCCTGGGCCAGCTAAACAACAAACTACAAGAAAAAATAGCTGGGAGTTGTGGTGGGTGCCTGTAGTTCAACTACTTGGGAGGCTGAGGTAAGAGAATTGCCAAGCCCAAGAGTTTGAGGTTGCTGTGAGCTGTGATGTCACAGCACTCTACTGAGGGCGACATAGGGAGACTCTGTCTCAAAAGAAAAAAAATACCTAAATCACAATATCAAAAAATAGCAATATATGCATGTTACCTAGATATACAGAAGTAAACACTACAAATATATTAAGAAAAGCTGCTAAAAAAGTTAATAGTGATTTCCTCTGGGTAAAGGGAAATGGATAGTGGGTACTGGAAACTTATACAACAAACTGATAAAATCTCAAAATGGATTATTATCAAAATGCTTACTTACATTAGCAAACAGTAACCTGCTCAGTAACTTTACAACCTAACACATCTGTCCCTGCTGTCTCTCACTGACTAGCCAGGCCTCTTTGGAAGGATTACCTTGTGCCATTAAACGAGGTGACTTTCTTGGTGATCTCACTGAATTTTCTTCTACTTTGTCCCTCAAATTCCTGCTAGGTAAAACCAGTTCTTCTTCATCAATGGTATCATTGCCACTTTCTTTAACAACTCCTTCATCCATAATATCGTCAAGACCAACAACTAGAATAAAACAAAAACAATGACAACAAAATAAATTTTTAAAAATACTGTGTGTTATTAAAGGCAATACAGAAAATAATGTGAGACCATTTTAATGTAATACTACAAAGTCTTAAAAATCTATGTTTATTCCCACCCAACATGTGAAACTGCCATTATTAAGCTTCCAAATTAATTTAATTTTATAAACATGTACTTTGTGAGGTAATTAATAAGAGTATTAACTATAATCTTTTTTAATTTGACCTCAACTATCACTCTCATTTATTTGCTGTGCACTTGTGAATGTTATATGCTACACCTGGAGTACTCAATTATCCCAATTTTAGTTAAAGTAGTACAGTGAGTTCCATATCCTAAAAAGCTTGATTCCAGGTGCATGCTAGAACCAAAGTTTCTAGTCTAAGATCCTACTACTTTATGCTATTGGTGTGTAGCAATGCATATGTACTTTTGAGTGGTATCTGCACCACCCCATCTCCCCAAAAAAGAAGAAAATCACAGAGGAAAAAAATGAAAACACACCGTGACTTCCCCTTCCCCCAATGCTGGGAAAAATAGTAGGTGTCTAATATAGCTATATAATTACATTACCTTCTCCTAGGAGAGACAGAAAGAGAGAGATGGAGAGAATGAAAAAGGAATCAGAACGCTGAAGGAAATATTAATACTGTACTCATCTTGTCATTAGGTTTATATTTCTGCATAGGGCAAATGTCACTTTATTAGCCAATATGTATCAGTAACTCTAAATGTGCAACTGTATGAAATCTTGTAAAGGAATGTGACTGTTTAGAACAGAAGGTCTGGATTCAAATCTCTGCTAGAACATTTAAATAAAACTTGATCAAGTCACTTAACCTCTCTATCAGTTTATCACTAAAATGAGAATAACAATACCTGTCCTACCTACCTCACAGGGCTGTTGTGAGGATCAAGTGAGATGAAGTATGAGAACTCACTCTGTAACTTTAGAGTACTACACAAATGTTAGTTATTATCTTCATCCTAGGGGTTAGAAGGAACCTCAAGAAGTTATCTAGTCCTCATCTTTGTATCCAAGTAGAACTTCATTTAAAAGAGCTCAACAAGATAGTGGTCTATCCTAAAATTTAAAGAGAACAAAATTCTTCATAAATATACTTTTAAATGATACAATCTTTTTGAAGAGCAATCTGACAACAAATATTGAATCATGAAACTGCTTGTATACTTTGACCAAGATAAATTATAAAGAATAGAAGAAAGAATGAACTGTGAAGAAAATGCTGGCCAGAAAACATAGTCTGATACTTGTTAGAATTAAACAAAATGCATGTGTATGTACATTCAGACAGACAGAAAAAAGACAGGCAGGAGACATGACCATTATAGCTAATAATAAGTACTAATTCTTATCTATGAAAGGCAAGAACATATCTTTCTTTAATTTTCAAATGTTCTGCTATAAGCATGTATTACTTTAAGAAAAAGAGCTTTTTATAAACCACTACGCTATATGTTAAAAGTTTAGAGAATACACTTTAAGAAACTTAATCAAGATTAATTTAAAATATAATTAAGGTAGGGACAGTGGGAAATCCAGTTAGCCTATTCTACCACGACAGAATACTTAAGTTAACCACACATTACCATTCAATCTCAAAATTTTAATTCAGAGTGGCCATAAAGTTTGTGTGTGAACTTGATGGTCACCCTGTATTAGATCAACATGTCTATTATGTTCACTTACAAAAGCAAATTTTAAGACTACTTTTCATCAGCTCTGCATAAAGTATACATGTGTGCATTACACAGATGCAGAGATAAACATAAACAGGAAAAAGTACAACAAACTGCTACCAGTGATTATCTCTAATGACATCGTGGATAGGATTTTATTGTTGCTGTCGTTGTTTTTCAATGTTCGTTATAATTTCTCTGAGTTTTCCAAATTTTCTACAATGAGCATGTATTTTATACTGTAATCAGGAAAGTAAGGAACAATCCAAAAGAGGAAAATAGTCCAGGAGAAAAGCCTGATTAATAGCGTTTGTTGGCAACTGATGAAAAGGTATGTTATGAATGCTAGAGCTGTACTGAAAAGCAGAATCAACAGGATTTAGCAAACCAAACCTAAAGGTCAATTAGCAGGTTTTTAATTGTACCATTTCCTAGCACTATCTGACATAATTGATCCTTCTTCCCTGCTTGAATCCCCTTCTACTCACCTTGTTTCTGGAACATGATTCCCTCCTATTTCACTAACCACTTTCTCAACATCCTATGATAAACTCTCCTGTCTTAGATGTGTCTACACGTCACTGGGCCCAATGGTCCAGTTCTCCCTTCTCTCATACTCACTCATCTCTACATGATCTCATTCAGCTTATCTACACTCCAGTGACTCCCAGAGTTACTTTCTCCTCCTCAAGCTCACACTTGACTTTCAGAAAAGTACAATTTGACAGTCTCTTAGGTTGTCTAACAAACTCCAAATCACCATCATCTCTCATTCAGATTATAATGTAAATAGTCTCCTGGTGATCCACCTTTCTCCATTGCCACCTCCTCTCTGCACAATTCATTCTCTACACAGTCATCACTGTCACTCTCCTAAATATTAAGTCGATCACATGACATTATGTTCAAGACCCTCCAAAGTGTTTCCAACACATTTAGACTTAAATTTTGAGTCAAAATTCCTCACCAGGGCCCTTAACAAGCTCTTCCCATGCCAAATTCCCTGACTTCATCCCTAATCATGCTGATTTACTCTGCCCCAATCGCACGGGCTTTTTCCTCATACTGGGAAGCATAAGCCAATCTCAGAGTCTCTGCACTTGGGTAGTCCCTCTGCATAGAGGCTTTTCTCCCAGACACTCACATAGCTACTCTCATGCCATTCAATCACTTTCTCAGAGAAACCTTCCCTAACCACCATATGCAAAACAGCACACACTCTCATCATTGACTACTGATCCTTAGTATATTTTATTTTAGCCTTTAATGTTTCACTATATGATAGTAATATCTGCTTACTGAGGTCTTCTTCAATACAATGTAAGGTTCAAAAGTCAGAGACTCTGTCTCTTATTCTTGGCTGCATTCCCAGAACCTAGAGTAACAACCTGATATAGCAGGTACTCCAGAACAATTTACTGAACAAAAGAGTAAGAGGAAAAGATGGTTTAGGAAAATTGAAACCTTGATAAATAGAAAATAGTTCTATTAAGCCAAAAGAAGCTGAAAAGGAAGAGAAGTTGAAAAGAATAAATTTGGAAGATAATGACTCTACTTTTTAGGTACACTGATGACATGAAGAAAGAGCAGGTAAACGAAGCATCAAAATAATACATCACCACAAAAGAAGGGGAAGGAAAATTTGAAGAAGGGGAGGATCAGGAAGGTTAACTGCCTCAGAGAGAAGAAATAAAAAAGCCACTTGTTTCATACACTGAACCAGAGGGTCAGAAGACAAAGGCGTAAGAAGTAATGAAGTGATGGATGGTAATAACCACAAGTCTTTTTTATTTTTAAGCTATTTAATAATTAAAGAAAGAAAAGGCAGACAATTAGCTGAAAGAGGTTAAGGGGACAAAAGACGGCTTTTCTATAAAATGAGAGATGAGAAAGGCCGAGGGGAAGAAAATTGAGATAGGGACAAAAAGAGAGATGAATGAGGGAACAGAAGGCAGAAGAGAATAGGGCATGAAAGAGAAGGGGAGAGCGCGAAGAGGACAAAGACGGCACGAAAATTAATAGAGATCTGACCATGTCTTAGATGCTGGAAAATAACTGGAAGGTAGTGATGACGCCTTGAGATTACACATCATCCATAAACAACTCAAAATCAGAATTAAACCTGTATTTCACATGTTTCTCAAAGGTGAGATTTCCAAAAATGGACCTGTTTTTATATACACACACATCCCACCAAACAGATCCTTCAACTAGAAAAGCCCATCTCTATACTAAATCAAGCTCTATACTGCCTCCAAAGTTTCTAGACTCTCATGCTGAACAACCCCCCCCCCAAACTGAAGCACCTCCAGTAATGCTTTCCCCTTCCTCCCACATTCGAAAACTAAGTGTCATTCTTATTTTGAAATCTTTTTTCCCTAAAGTCTGATCCTTAATGCCAACTATATAATAGAAGAAATAACTGACCTAGAAGTAGTTGTGCTGAATTTGACCTTCATATTGTCACATAATTAACATTCCAAACATGAAGAGTTCTCTACTGTCCCTGATTTCTAATTCCCTTTTGTGTAGTGTAAAAGTGATTATTTGGCTCGGCGCCTGTGGCTCAAATGCCTAAGGCACCAGCCACATACACCTAAGGTGGCAGGTTCAAATCCAGCCTGGCTCACCAAACAACAATGACTACTGCAACCAAAAAATAGCTGGGCATTGTGGTGGGCGCCTGTGGTCCCAGCTATTTGGGAGGCTAAGGCAGGAGACTCGCTTGAGCCCAGGAGTTGGAGGTTACTGCGAGCTGTGAAGCCACGGCACTCTACCCAGGGGATAGCTTGAGGCTCTGTCTCAAAAAAGAAAAAAAAAAAGTGATTATTTAAGCCAATCCCTATTGTTTAGAAATGCAATAAATCTAATTCTAAATGGTTCTGATATCTATGATCATACTCAGATCTCCGTTAACCTGAATTTAGATCACATTAAAATTCCTCCCATACCAACCCTAAATAAACCTGCTTAAGCAAAAAGCTCTTGACACTAATAATGCTTTATTCCACACTATTTAATTACAATTTATCTTTTTTAGAAGGAAGAGTCAAACAAGATAAAAAGGAAAACAAAAATCAAACCCTTTGGGATTAAATTTATTCAATTTCTCAACAACAGGGTTTGCTTTAAACCTTTTTTTTTTTAAGACAAGAGTCTCACCATGTTGCCCTGGATAGAATGCTGTGGTATCACAGCCCACAGCAACCTCAAACTCTGGGGCTTAAGCAATTCTCTTGCCTCAGCCTCCCAAGTAGCTGGGACTGACTACAGGTGCCTGCCACAATGCCTGGCTATTTTTTTGTTGCAGTTGTCATCATTGCTTAGCTGACCTGGGCTGGATTTGAACTTGTCAGCCTGGGTATTTGTGGCCAGCGCCTTACCCATTGATCTACAGCTGCCACCTGCTTTAAATCATTCTAAATACCATACAAAGCAGAGAATTACCAGTCAAGAATAGTAGAGAATTCTTCGTATTTGGTATGTTTTAATTATAGGGGCAGTACAAAGGTCAAACTTAGACCAACTACTTCTAAGTCAGTTATTTCCTCTATTATACAGCTGGCATTGAGTATCAGCCTTAAGGGGGGAAAAACATGATATCTTTGCACTATCGAAACAATAAAGGCTAGGTATCACTTGTATAGAGCTTGTATTTCTAAAGGAGGATTTAAAAACATACTGATACCTCCTATAAAGAGAGCCTCCACATTGCAGATGACCACCCAGCTTGTACGAGGCCTCCCTCTAGTGAGAATTCCTTCCTTCGTGGGTGATTCACTGGCTCCAAAAAGAAGGCGAGATGTGATCTATTCCATCAAGTTGTATGTTCCAGCAAAATTAACCATTTGGAGCTGAATTTATCTTTTTATATATTATCATGTTCCTAATTTGAAAAATATAAATAATGCTACTATACAGACACACTATTTTTCCCTCTTCAATGTCGTCTTACAATAAATTTTAAAACACACATTTACTTAGTCAAAAGTAAATATATCTATTAATCAACAAATGGCTTTCCAGAAAGATCATTAAAAAAATTATAGTGTAGCCAGACACTGTGGCAGGTGCCTGTAGTCCCAGCTACTTGAGAGGCTGAGGCAAGAGAATCACTTAAGCCCAAGAGTTTGAGGTTGCTGTGAGCTATAACACCACAGCACTCAACTGAGGGCGACATAGTGACTCTGTCTCAAAGAGAAAATAAAAAACTTTACAGTGCAAAGAGCTTCCTATAAATCTCAATAACTTAGTAGCATTGCATTTCAGATTTGTAAAAGAAAAATGGTTGCTAAAAAAGCTTTAATAGTGGCTTGGCACCTATAGCTCAAGTGGCTAAGGCACCAGCCACATACGCCTAAGCTGGCAGGTTCAAATCCAGCCTGAGTCTGCCAAACGACAATGACGGCTACAACCAAAATAGCCAGGCATTGTGGCAGGCACCTGTAATCCCAGCTACTTGGGAGGCAGAGGCAGGAGAATCACTTGAGCCCAGGAGTTGGAGGTTGCTGTGAGCTGTGATGTCACAGCACTCTACCCAGGGGGACAACTTGAGGCTCTGTGTCAAAAAAAAAAAAAAGCTTCAACACTTCAGATTTACGTACTACATACCCCTTTGTGTATGTCTGTGGCTTTGTCTCTGTCTTCTCCTAGGGTCTTAATGGTTTTTCTCTCAACAATTCATATGAATTCTTTATGTAATATCTATGTTAATGTATTTTAGTATTTGGCATCAATCTAAGTTAATTTTTTGTTCACAATGCTATCTTCAATTACTTCAACACTATGATTTCTACTGTAATTTATATTTAACACATTCTGAAGTCTTAGTTTAAATGATCACAAATATTTCAACCTTTGCCAACCTTTACGTACAAGAGGTATTTGCACATATTTTCCTGGAAAGGGGATGTTCCATTAAACAAGTCCAAAAAACACTGAGTTAAGTGAAGTTAAAATAGTGTGTTCACTGCAGAACTTTAGAGTTATGAGGGAAAGACGTATATGTGGTATAGACTAATTGTTTCCCAAGCTTTATTTTCTCATTCATACCCCTTCCCAAAAATGTCAAAATGAAAACATTGGTTATTTCAGAAAAGATTTTTCCCTTCCTTCTTATTCACATTTCTATTCCATCTTGTACGAAATGTTTTGTAAAAAAAAAAAAAAAGAATTTCCAAAAAATGTTGTGTGAATGAATACATGTGTGAATGCCTAGAAAACGGAGCTAGAAACATACATACTCAGCAAAGGTTTTCTATGGAGAGGGAAGGGTTACGGGTGTTTTTATTTTTCATCTAAGTAGTACATGTAAAAAATTTTAGAAGTTCTAATTCCATAAAGTTTGTTAATAAAAACATTAATGCCTTGTACCCATTCACCCTCCCTCCACTTCCCTCTCTGAATCACAATTTCCTCACTAAGAACCCTTCACCGAAGAGTTAGTTGCTTTGAAAATAAGCAAATGTGGTTTCTAACACAGTGCCTGCTATGCAAGCCATACTAGCTTAAATAAATGGTATTATATTCGTGTATACTGGCAGGTTGTCTCAAATAGATTTCTATATCCCTTTTCTGATTAACAAAAAAAAAAAAAAGATTTCTATATCCCTAAATTCCCTGATATTTTTCTTATTCCCAACTGTCTAAATTATTGCTCTGTTGCCAAGATTACTCCATCAGGCTAATATAAAACAGGAAGGTAATTATCCCCCCAAAATTTAACACTTTAATTCTGTCCTTAAAATACTATGAACCATTTATCTTTAAATTAATTCCTTTAAAAATATTCACTGAACTCCTACTATGTAAAGCACACTGTCCTAGATTATTCTATAAGAATCAGAATTGTCAAGACAAATGATCTGTTTTCTTCCACAGATATCACTCAAAAAAACTTAGACTAAAATAAATTACTTAACAAATAATTGAGATTATTGGCCTTATTACAATTCTGACTAAAACTATAAAAATAATGAAGAAATTGAATAAAAATGATAAAATAGTTGAAAAATGTTAAAAACTATTTTTAAATGTTTTAAGCAGATGTTACTAAAGTCTTTTAAAAGATAATGAATTCTTGCATTTCACAGGTAACATACTGAAATACTAAGAGACTAAATCCTATGCTTTCCAGGCTTCAAAACAATCCTGGGGGAGGGAGGCATTGAGGATTAATACAGTATAAAGGAAACAATTAACTGTTGAGCTGAGTAACAGTTAACATGTTCATTATCCTATTCTCATTATTTCTACATGATTGTAGATGGTTTCCACAAAGTAAAATCTTAAAAATTGAAGCTTCATTTTAATGAGTGAAGCAAAATCCACAGCATGTCAGGTGACAAGCCACCTGAATAAAAGGAAAGGGTAACTGAGAGTATGAAGGAGGGAATAAAAAACCGTTTATAATGTTTTATTTGGAGTTTCGGGTTGGGGGTGGTGATGGTTTATAAATTTTAATACAAAGAAAAGCTAGGGAAGAAAGAAAAGCCATATAGATATTGGCCTGCGTTGCATAAGAGTTCTGACCAACGGGAAATTCAGGCTCCTATCTGTTTTTCAAGCTGTGTACATGAAAAAGTGGTGTCCTTACCTAATTTCCAAAAAGGTACTATACAGTACCTGAAGTTGATGTTACTGAGGTACTGAGGTACTTTTCAAGTAAAGAGACTCTCAGAGGCTGAAGCATGCCTAACATATTGGAGGAATAGTGTGACTTAGGTTAGAGAGAAGGAATACAGCCAATAAGAGCACAGAGGATCTTGCAGGCTATAAGGACTTAAATTTTTTTCTTTGAACAAAAGAGTTACCAGACCATGTGAGCAAAAGGTTGACATAATCTAGCTTTTCTTTTTTTTGCAGTTTTTAGCCGTGGCTGGGTTTGAACCCACCACCTCCGGCATATGGGGTCAGCGCCCTACTCCTCTGAGCCACAGGCACGGCCCCATAATCTAACTTTTTAAACTATCACTCTTGGTGCTCTTTTGAGAAGACTATAAGGAATTCCAAAGGACAGTAACAGGGAAGCCAATTGCAGGCTACTGCAATGATGCAGGTGAGAGACAGTAATGGCTAAAACACGGATGCAGTGAAGAAAGTGGAAAATAGACATAGCCAGATTCTGGACATATTCTGGGAAAAATGCCAACAACGTGTGCTGATGAACTGAATTTGGATACGAAAAAAAGGGAGAAGAAAAGGATGACTTAAAAGTCTTTGCTGAGCAACCTGAAGGAACTTTCATTAAGAGATGGGAATGACTATAGGAATCAGTGTCACAAAAAGACAGGGGAACAGAGGAGTATCACGAGCTCAACTTTAAACATTAAGATGACCAATAAACATCCAAAGCAAGTAAACCAAAGTAGCCATAGTCTAGTCTACAGTTCAAACACGAAGTTGTAGCTAAGGGTGGATACACTTGGGAGCTAAATCAGAGGTGTTTGTAACCTATAAAATCAAGACAGCACAAAAGTAAGTATAAACAGAAAAGCTGTCCACACTCTGAACCCTGACTCTACTGTTTAGCTATTAGGAAGGTGAAGAGGAGTATCAAAAGAAACAGAGAAGCAGCAACAGCCAGGAAGGTAGGAGACTAAGGGAGAGCTGTAAAACAGGGATCAAGTGAATAAATCTTTTCAAAAAGCAAAGTTCAACTGAGTTAAACAACACTGTTAAGTTGCAAGAGAAAAGAAATGGACTTTGGATCTAGTAATGTGATAGTGCCTGGTGATCTACTAGAGTAATAAAGGTGAAATCCAAATTTGGAAGAGTTTTGCCATAAACAAAAGAACAGAACAATACAAGCATACTAATAAATACATGTAACAGTGACATGTGACGACACTGAAATTCACTGTAAGGGCTTTCACAAACCTTTATACTTCTTTTCCAATTCTCACAAGCACAGACAAAACGAAGAATAAGCAAGAAATCCCATCATGTAACTATGAACTGATCTGTAGAAAACAGGCAGAAACCTAACCTCAAAACATGATCTTTTAGAGTAGCTAAATACAGAACCTCATAGTAAGAGTTAAAAATGTACTGAAGTGAGGCTCGGCACCTGTAGCTCAAGCGGCTAAGGTGCCAGCCACATACACCTAAGCTGGCAGGTTCGAATCCAGCCCAGACCCTCCAAACAACGACAGCTGCAACCAAAAAACAGCTGAGCGTTGTGGCAGGCGCCTGTAATCCCAGCTACTTGGGAGGCAGAGGCAGGAGAACCGCTTGAGCCCAGGAGTTGGAGGTTGCTGTGAGCTGTGATGCCACAGCGCTCTACCCAGGGGGACAGCTTGAGGCTCTGTCTCAAAAAAAAGTACCAAAGTGTTTTTTTAACCTACCAAGCAACGTTTATTATAAAATTAAGAAAAATATCAAAATGGATATTCTAAATTTTCTTTTGGATTAGCTCTGCCTCATGCTTCTAAAAAGAGGCAAAGAGGCACTTGGCCAACCACTGGCTAATTCTGAAAAACCTACAGTGAGATAAAGTATGCTGTGTTTAATACGGGTGTGTGAGTTTGGGGGGAAGAGGGACTATTTGCTTAAGGACTGCTTTTAATTGCTTAAACTTCGCTTTTATTTCTTAGATTTTTCTTTCGGTGACGTAACACATGGGAAAATCACTATCTCACAGTTCATTTGTTGACACAGCCCACCCAGGTGAGATACTGTAAATCTGAACATAACATGTAAACACAACCTCAGGGATACTAGAACTGTTTATTAACAGTAAGTTACAGGGCTCGGCGCCTATAGCTCAACCGGCTAAGGCGCCAGCCACGTACACCTAAGGTGGCGGGTTCGAATCCCCAACCCGGACCCGCCAAACAACAATGACGGCTGCAACCAAAAAAATAGCCTGGTGTTGTGGCGGGCGCCTGTGGTCCCAGCTACTTGGGAGGCGGACGCAGGAGACTCACTAGAGCCCAGGAGTTGGAGGTTGCTGTGAGCTGGACAGCCTCCATAGCTGACCACCTCCTTAAGGTGACCTAATTTTCCCAGACCAGACATGCACTACACGTACTCAGTGGAAGACTAACTAAATACTGACCACCTCTGTAAGTTGTATCTTGAACACACGGGCTGTGCCACACAATATTAATTTACCCTCTATAACTTGACCAGTGGAGTCTACTCTACACCAAAAGGTAGAAGGTGTGGGCTTTGCCTCTTAGGTGTACTACTTTTTTCTTTAATGTAAGTTCTTTTTTCATGTTTTATTATCACTGTGTGTTGCATCAGGCCTAAGTGTCCTACTGCTTATCATGTGTTACAGAAGACTTTTTCAATGTGAAGGACTTGTCTGAATTATAAGTACATCCTACCATCACTGAAAAATTTTATAGTTAATCGGGACAGAACCATAGCCCAAAAGAAAGAAGCCAGCATTGAAGGAAAGACTGATATTTTGGAAAGCAGCATCCAAGGAAAGATGGCAGAACATTTTGGTATTAGCAACATCCAAAAACATAAACTCGAGTACCTGGAGAGATATGGTAAGGGAACTGGAGACCTACAGCAGAAAACAAGGAACTCTTCCCTCAGTGAAGTCAAATGAAGCCATTAAGCCATTAAGTTGAGAATGTTAATGAGAAAAGTTAATGTCTGAATCTCTGGGCTGGTGGTCCAAGAAGTTGCTAATAAATTCACACAGGAATTTGTGGTGGCAGATTTCCAAGCATCACATGGCTGGCTCAAGATATTTAAAATAGGACACAAGATCTCCCAGAAAGTCTTGTGTGGTAAATCCAATGAAGTTCCAATAGAAGTAGAAGAGTTCATCAGAAAGTTCCTGGACTTTGCAGGGAACATCTTTAATGCTGATGAGAGTGGACTCTTTTTCAAGGTGATGGCTGACAGAAAGGAGCCTTGTCATAAAAGGTGACAAATCTAAGAGCAGAAAACTTTCCAAAGAATGTTCAACAGTTAGTTCTGCTTTGCAAAGGCTCAACAGGAGAGAAACTAAAGCTGTTGGTGACTGGTAAATCAACAAAGCCACATACACTCAAGAGCCTGAAGCTCAAGACCTCTCTGTCACCTGGAGAGCAAACAAATGTGCATAGATGACTGGTGCCCTATTTGAGGAATAAGGAATAAAAAAGAAAAAATGTCCTATACTCTACTGACAGTAGACACCTGTTCTGGAAATTTCTGTTTCCAAACAACCTCAAAAATCCAACCTCTTGACCAAAGCATCATCAAAACATTTAAAATGTCCCTGTAGTGGATGATTACTAAAACACAAACCTGTGATAGGCGACCTATGGAAGCAACTTCATCATTATATAAGCTAACACTCTGGTGCTGTTCCCTGTGTCAGTTCTGCTTGGATTAAGGCCAGAATAAGGAGGACAGAAACAATACAGAAGTGTTTCAAGAAAGTTGGATTTGTCACAACACAGAACATGATGATTTGGCCCCATTAGACAGTCCAGCTCCCACAGCAGAATTTGAAGGAGTAGATTTTGAAGGTTTTATTGTAATGGATGATGAGGTGGCAAAATATAATGAACCAGATCCAGAAACAATTTGTAGAGCCATTTTTTTTTTGAGACAAAGTCTCATTTTGTCGCCCTCAGTAGAGTGCCAAGGCATAACTCACAGCAACCTCAGACTCTTGGGCTCAAGTGATTCTCTTGACTCAGCCTCCGTAGTAGCTGGAACTACAGGTGCCTGCACAACACCCAGCTATTTTTAAGAGATGAGATCTCACTCTTGCTCAGGCTGCTCTCAAATCTGTGAGCTCAGGCAATCTACCTGCCTCAGCCTCCCAGACTGCTAGGCTTACAGGTGTGAATTTTCCAAGCAATATTGTCCAAAGTGCAGAGCAGCATTTAAGTACATGAAGTCTCTCATCTGATGAAGTAAAAGAAGCCAAGTGAGGATGACAAAGAAATGCAGAGATTCCAAAAGAAGCGAATGTCAGGCATCTAATAATGCAGTTACAGTCATTTGCTGTGGAAAAATGCCCAGGTATACTGAGTGATGTAGCCAGCACTGAGAATTTTTTTTCCACTTATGTTTGTAGTAAGTATAAGAAACAGACCAAGACTGAATCTTTTTTCAGAAAGAACGATTAAGCCATGAGAAGAACAGTAAATGTACTGACTCTACATAATACTATATGTGTGATTTTACTGTTTTGATTATGTAGGATTTCATACGATATTCTCTAATAAAAGCTGTACAAGTAAGTAAAGTACATGTATGTACATATCAGTAGGCCTAGTTCCTTATGCTGACCAGTTTCTTGGGGTGGTCAACTTATGGCAGTTCTACTATATTTTAATCTGATTAAAGAATTGACTAATCACTGTTTAACATATACTTTTTACTATTTCTTTGTGTGGACTGTATTTCACTTGTCCAGGATTTTCAAAAAGGCTGGCTGCTCTGCATCTATCTCCCTACACAGCTACTCTGACAAGAGAGAGGCCTAAAGTGACTAGTCCAACTCAAGTAAACCATGACCTCCACCAACAAAATAAATCTAGACATTCTCTATCACCTTATACTTTCCTTACAAGCTCCATGAGGGCAGGGGCATTGTCTCAAACACCACTGTGCTCCTTAGCACAGTCTTAACACACGATAAGTTTATTTGTTAAATAAACAGTATAGTACCAACCCCTTTTATGCCAAACCAAATCACATACCTTACATGCAACTGTGGAACCACCCTGTAAATTGCTGCTGTCTGGAATGCCAGTGAATAAGAATGTTTAATAAAACAGGAATAGATTAAATAACAA
The DNA here is from genome assembly GCA_963575145.1 of Galago senegalensis. NCBI lineage: Eukaryota > Metazoa > Chordata > Mammalia > Primates > Galagidae > Galago > Galago senegalensis. Next base: position 70,075 of record CAUYTI010152968.1, read on the forward strand.
AAAAGCAACTCAACCCTCTTACAATATGGGCCTTACCATTATTCACTGAGTTTCACATTCCACTTATCAGTTCCCAACTAGGTAGGCACTTTTGTTCTATTCACTTCTACTCAAATACAAGAAAAAATACAAACAGGGCCAACGAAAGAGTTCTTAGAAAATTACATTTTTTTCCCTAAAAGTAAGACAAGCAATTAATAGCCTTAACCTGTAGCAGCCCAGGAAGAGACTTTATGGTTCTATACACAAGATTAAATAGAATATGAACTCAGTAAGAGCAGGCATTTGTCATTTCTTGCATTCTGATACATTCCTGATACCTACAATAGCAGGTGGAACATACAGTATTCATTTTGAACATGACTTGAACAAATAAAATGCAAGAATGAATTTAAAAATATCATGGCTCCCAAATTACTATCTCAAGAGATTAGGACCTCCATGTTCAACTAGACTCATATCAAAAAGCTACCCTCAGTAATCAAAAGAAATAGAATAAAACACCTCTACTCCATCACTGTTGTGTTAACCACTCCCTTGCAGAACTCAAGGGTTAGGATACCAATAGTTTAAAAAGCACAGCTGACTCACTGACTCCGTGAGTAGGGCACAGCTCTATATACCAAGGGGGGCAGGTTTGAACCCAGCCCCGGCCAAATTGCAACAACAAAAAAAAATAGCCAAGCACTGTGGCAGGCACCTGTAGTCCCAGCTACTCAGGAGGCTGAGGCAAGAGAATCACCTAAGCCCAGGAGTTGGAGGTTGCTGTGAACTGTGACACTATGGCACTCTACCAAGGGCGATAAAGTGAGACTCTGTTTCTACCAAAAAAAAAAAAAGCACAAATTAGGCTTGGTGCCCATAGCTCAGTGAATAGGACACCGGCCACATACACTGAGGCTGGTGGGCTCCAACCCAGCCCGGGCCAGCCAAACAACGACAACTATAACAAAAAATAGCCAGGCGTTGTGGTGGGCGCCCGTAGTCCCAGCTACTTGGGAGGCTGAGGCAAGAGAATTTCTTAAGCCCAAGAGTTTGAGGCTGCTGTGAGCTGTGATGCCACAGCACGCTACCAAGGGCAACATAGTGAGACTCTGTCTCAAAAAAAAAAAAAAAAAAAAGCACAGATTAGAAGGATGCACCCAAACATGGAACAACCCAACAACAAAAAGTTGCTGATTCAAAAAGATATAATTAGTAACATTTTTCAGGGTAAATACTTAGGAAACAAAGCCTCTTTTAAGAGTAAAACTAAAAAAGTCTCTATGTAAAAGGAACTTTGATGGAGTACAGTAAGAAATTAGAGACATGAACCCTGACAGAAAAACATTATCAATTGCAATAAACTAATTTTGAGCACATAAAAGAATTATTACAACTTGAAAGATATAAGAAGAAAATTCTTTTTTTTTTTTTTTTTTTTTTTGAGACAGAGTCTCACTATGTCCCCCTGGGTAGAGTACAGTGGCGTCACAGCTCACAGCAAACCTCAAACTCTTAGGCTTAAGCTATTCTTTTGCCTCAGCCTCCCATGTAACTAGGACTACAGGGGTCCACCACAACACCCAGCTATTTCTTGGTTGCAGTTGTCACTGTTGGCTAGCAGGCCCAGGCCAGGCTCAAACCCGCCAGCATTGATGTATTGCAGCTGGTACCCCACCCACTGAGCATGGGTGCCACCAAGAAGAAAATTCTGGTAAGCAAAAATAAACTGATAACATACCTTAAGTAAAGGATATAACTCAAGGAGGACAAAAAGGAATCAGTATTACAGATATTTAGCCTTGAAGTAACTGCATATACTTATAGTAAAATGTATCCTGCTCTATTCCATGACATGATCAGTCAGTAAATACTTCTTATTATCTTCAATAAGTCTCTCTGGCCTCTTAGAAGATGTATGGAATGAGTAATCCCTTTAATAGAATTCATTTCAGTTTAATTTCCAATTCTAGAGCCTTACTCAATGAAATTGAGCCTTCCTCAAGTCTGTTTCTCAAGTAAACAGAAGCCCTCAGAGAAAAACTATTTTAATAAGATTCATTTCCATCCATGTTTTTACATATGCATACCCCTTTATTTATGAGAATATAGCCCCTTATTTTTATTTCACCCAGTTTTGACAATCTGTTTCCTAGCCTGTCAATTAGATGAATGGATGGATGGAACAGACTAGATGTGTGAGAAGGATACACTAGTAAGTCCTAAGACATTATTATAAAAAGAGGAGAAATAAACCATTAAGAAAAAGTTTCTTCCAGGTGTATTTGCCTCAGGCCTCGTAATGCAAAGACCTAAAGCCCTACCTACTAAAGCAATAACTAAGGATTTCACTAATAAAGAATGATAAAATAATTTCTCAAGACAACTAAATCACCAGCTAAAAAACTTTATGTTCACCAGTTTTTAAAAAGATGTTAATATTCCTTTGAAAGTGTCAGCTTCATGACAACTGATGCACAATTTAGGTGCAATTTTTTTTTTTTTTTTAGAGACAGAGTCTCAGTCTGTAGCCCTTGGTAGAGTGCCATGGCGTCACACACACAGCTGACAGCAACCTCCAACTCCTGGGCTTAGGCAATTCTCATGCCTCTGCCTCCCCAGTAGCTGGACTACAGGCATCGGCCACAATACTCGGCTATTTTTTTGTTGCAATTTGGGGGAGGCTGGATTTGAACCCGCCACCCTCGTTATATGAGGCTGGTGCCCTACCCACTGAGCCACAGGTGCTGCCTGCAACAATTTGTTTTTTTAAATCATCACAAAATGTTTCTATATTAAAGCTAATAATACTGTCTGTCCATTAATCAGAGTCATTTATTTGACAGTTTTCCTGTAGTGAACATGTATCAAATTTAATTTAAAGCATTTTCATCAACATTAAACTTCAAACCTTAAGCTAAAGAAAAAATTTGCTACCAAACCTTAACAACAGACCAGTTAAGGGCAGCACCTGTGGCTCAGTGGGTAAGGCGCCAGCCCCATATACCAAGAGTAGCAGGTTCGAACCTGACCCCCGTCAAACTGCAACAAAAAAAAATAGCTGGGAATTGTGGCAGGTGCCTGTAGTCCCAGCTACTTGGGAGGCTGAGGCAACAGAAATAACTAAACCCAGGAGTTGGAGGTTGCTGTGAGCTGTGACACTACAGCACTCTACCCAGGGCAACAAAGTAAGACTCTGTCTCCAAAAAAAAAAATTTTTTTTTTGAAAATCATCACTTTGGGCTCAGCGCCTGTGGCTCAAGCAGCTAAGGCGCCAGCCACATACACCTAAGGTGGCGGGTTCGAATCCCCAGCCCAGGCCCGCCAAACAATAATGACAACTGCAACCAAAAAATGGCCGGGCATTGTGGCGGGTGCCTGTGGTCCCAGCTACTTGGGAGGCGGAGGCAGGAGACTCGCTTGAGCCCAGGAGTTGGAGGTTGCTGTGAGATGTAATGCCACGGCACTCTACCCAGGGGGAC